>NW_004624741.1:4359185-4387597 GCF_000247695.1 Heterocephalus glaber | reverse complement strand
CTTTCTTTTTTTTTTCACTTTCTAAGAAAAAAAACATTTATCATTTATAGGCCAAAGGAAATGCTTCCACAGCCATTTTTTATGTATTATTTGGCAGTCTCAGTTCAAGGTCAAAAATATCAGAGGGAAAAGGGAATATGACTCTAGATTTAGTATTTGTCATGTCGGGCTTTGTAATTGCATAAATATTAAAAATGTAGAAATAATTGTAAGCACATTATCTTCGCATCTCCACACGTTGCTTTAATTTTTAATGTAATCTTTCATCTGCCTTTTCCTCAGCTGGCTGTGGGTTTGTGATTTGCATAGCTAGAATGATCTGGTGCCATCAATTTAGTAATGAAGTCACTCATTGAGCAGAAGAGATTTCTAAAGATTAAACAAAGCTTTCTACAGATGTTGCCTGGGGTTAGTCTGGTAGGCTGGATTACTCAGTATCTACCTTCTTTTCATGGTGGCTTTCACATTGCAGAGGCTGGAAGCTTAAAATATTTCCTAGACTTCTTTGTACCAGTTTATTTGCTGTTTGACTCATTCCCTCTCCCAGCTTTGTTTCTTGGGAGGACAGGCACAGTGAGGTGGCGATTATGTCAACAATATCAAGATTCTCTTGAGTAGGTGAATAATTTCAGGATCTGTGAAGGATCCAGCCTGTTACTGTTTCGTAGATGCCTGGAGAGGCCTTTGGCTGGCTCTCTGCTCCCACGCTGTACCAGGATGTCACCAAAAGGAAAGAAGGAAAAGATGAGCCCAAATGGAATTCAAAAATTTCTTCTCTTTTCTTCCATCCCTTCACTGAGTACCTTTCCATGGCATGGTGAAGCTGGGCGCTCCAGGATAGAAAACCTGGGCAGTAGAACAGAGAGGGTCCCTGTGGAACGTGGGTCACACAAGCCTCCTGAGGTCTTCCTCCCATTTCTTATTCTTAACAAGAGTTTTACTGAGCACTAGATGGAAGCCATTTTATTGCATGGTCCTTCAAGAAATCACTACCTGGTCAGGAGTCTTTCTCACCTCTGAGGTTGTTGGTTATGTGTTTACCTGTCCTTTTTCCCTGTGGCATGGGGTTTCCTGTCAAAAGTGGTGGTCCTGTGGGGCCAGGGATTTAGCTCAGTGGTTCCACTCCCTGCCTTGCAAGTACAAGGACCAGAGTTCAATCCCTGGTATCAAAAAAAAAAAAAAATTAACAACAACAACAAAAAAAAGTGGTGGTTTTATGGACTGGGGATTTAGCTCAGTGGTGCCACCACCTGCCTCGAAAGCCCAAGGTCTTGAGGTCCATCCCCAGTACCACACCCCCTACCCCCAAAAAAGTGGTGGTTTCAGGATACAGGGCTCCAAACCCACCTGGTGCCCTCTTTTTTTATGTGGTGCTAGGATTGCCTTCTGTGTAAATTCACTTGGCAGAATGTTTTTGTGAGTCCTAGTCACAGTTGTATTCATGGCTGAGTTACAGGGCCAAGACATCAAGTGGTCCCCATGCTAACATGCTAACATTACATATACTCTTTCCAGGTGGATCGTTTACCGCCAAATCATGGATAGCTCGGAATGTTTTCATGCTGCGCACTTTCAGAAATACCTTTCCAGCGCTCTGGAGGCCCAACAGAACCGTTCTGCCCGCCAGTCAGCCTACATCCGCAAGAAGACCAGACTGTTGGTGGTATTACAAGGGTGAGCATTGAAAATCTGAGGATGAGCTAGCTGGGGTCATGAGTTTGCTGTTACTATTAGTTCATGTGTGGCAAACCTGGGGCCCAGAACAAACTCCACATGTGTGTAAGTAGTGTCTGCACTATGCAGACAGGCCTTGAGCCAGCAAGGACTCTGTTGCCATACTGTGGCCTAGAGTGACTGGTGTAGCTACACACAAGTTTAAAGCTTGACTTAAACATAATATCCCCCAAGAGGTAAGGAGTTTATGGAATCTAGGTAAGGTTCTCTGATAATTCTTAGAACAGTGATCCCTAAACCACTTCCTTCACCATCTAGAAGGAAAGGGGCCTCATCTTTTTACTCCTCCTGTAGAATTGCACAGGTGGCCCCCACCCTCTGCTGTCTCCAGCCCACCCCCTATTCCCTGGATAGCTGTCCCAGGGGCTTCCTGGGGCTTCCAGTGAGGAGCAACCCTAGTCAGTTGGAGAAGAAGCTTCACCTTTGTAACTGGTACAGGACCATTATTGGAAGCTACCTAGCTCTTGAAGTTCCTGTGTCATGGACAGGCATGCATTATGGGAATGCAGATTTGACAAAACATGTCCCTCTGCTCTGGAGGACCGTGGAGGAGAGGAGCTTCCCTTGACCTGTTCTTGGGCCTTCCAGGGAGAAGCCCCTGAAAGGTCCCCATCACCTGGGCTCAGAGGAGAACATGCCAAATCAGGAAAACATGTGCTGTGCTTTTCACTAGTGTCAGTATGGTTAGTAATAAAGAAGTTTTGGGCAGTTCTCACAAAGTACTTTTGTGTTGTGCTGCATTTCTTATGCATGCTCATGCTCATAATTAGTCTTTGCAATAGGCTAGTTATTTCCAGTAAAGAATAGGCCTGGATCCAAAGCTCTGTTTGGCTCCTGGCTGTGATGGGAATTGGAGGGAGCTGGGATAGTAGAGGAAGGTGGCAGGTGGGACCCTGCATCCTCAGGGCCATCATACACAGGCAGACCTTGTTCTCACACTCGCTGCCAATATGCATTCTGTCAGCCCTCTTGTCTTGCTTGTGGGGCCATATCATGGAAGCCACAAAGGAGGAGAGTCTGGGCTTGAAACCACGTATTTTCTTCTGGTTTTCCATTGCTTCCATTGGTCAAAGGAATGGGTCACCTGGCCCCAGAACTTTTGCCCCTGCCCTGCCAGATTAGAGAGTCACTGGGAATGTGGATCTGGAAGGGAATTTGGAGGCTTCCCAATGTGCACTTAAGGTCATTTCTGTCCTTCCCCATTTAAGAAAGCATTGTAGGGGCTGGGGATTTAGCTCAGTGGTTCCACCACCTGCCTTGCAAGCGTAAGGACCTGAGTTCAATCCCCGGTACCAAAAAAAAAAAAAAATAGACTCCTAAGTCCTTTGGACCGGGGATTTAGCTCAGTGGTTCTGCCACCTGCCTTGAAAGTGCAAGGACCTGAGTTCGATCCCCGGTACCAAAAAAAAAAAAAAAATGCATCATAGACTCCTTGTCTCTGGCTTTTCAAATCTGCGTGTCAGCTGTCCTAGATGCTTCTAGACTGCAGTGGCAGTATTCAGGCAAGCCACTCTTGCAGTATAGATCCACCCTTTGTCCAGTCACACCCCCAGGACACAAGTGACCCCAGTAATTTCCTGGAGAACTCAAGTCAGAATACTATCTAAATGCTGTTGCTCTTTACTGAGGTACTGTCTCTTACTGGTTGGACCCAGCAAGAAACATGTAGCAACCTACTTTATAGCATGTCCATCTCCTTGCAGCTGGACCCTCACACCCATTATTGAGATTGCTGGTAAAGGAAGATCCCAAGGACTTCTCAAATTGATTTTATTTCTTTAATACATTATATTTTTATTAATACTTCTTAATTTCACAAAACACTGGGTTTCAGTGTGGTATTTTCTTTTCATTTCTTTTTTTTTTTTTTTTGGTACCAGGGATCAAACTCAGGACCTTGCACTTATAAGGCAGGCAGCAGAACCACTGAGCTAAATACCTGACCCTCAGTATGGTATTTTCATACATGCATGTGACATACTTTGATCATGAGAACTTTATTTCTTGAATAATTTATATTTTCTTTTTCTTCCTTTGGCTTGAGACAGGATTACACTATGTAGTTCAGACTAGTCTTAAATTCATTATGTAGCCCAGGCTGGCCTTGAACTCATGGTGATCCTTCTACCTCCAGAGGTCTGGGATTACAGGCATTCACCACCACACTTGGCTATTATATTTTTATTTATAGAATTTTTTAATAGAATTTTATGGAATGAAACCTGTGATATAGGGCAGAGTTCCCTTTGGATCCTAGAGTGACCTGGTCCCATTTAATTTAGTGTAGTGCTGTAGTAGAGGCAGGGGTATTGAACTTTAACATCAAGTAAAGCTGTTATCAAAGTTGTTTCAAAAACCAAAATAACAACTGTGTGGTGGCACACAGCTGTAGTGCCATCACTGTGGGGGGCTGAGGCAGAAAAATCAAAAGTTTGAGCCCAACCTGGGCAATTTAACAACTTTGTGAGACCCTGTCCCAAAATTTAAGAGATGGGAGCCAGGCGTGGTGGCACATGCCTATAATCCCAGCCAGCACTCTGGAGGCTGAGGCAGGAGGATTGCTGAGTTCAAGGCCAGCCTGGGCTCCATAGTGAGTTCAAGACCATCTGAACGACATAGTAAGACCTTGTCTCAAAAAAACAAAGAAGCAAAAAATAGAATTAGTGTAATTTAAACATCTTTTTTTTTTTTTTGGAGACAGTTTAGGCTGTCCTTGAAATGAGGTCAGGTAGGGGGCAAGTGAAGGAAGTGGATGTGGTTATATAAGAGCAACATAAGAGATCTTTGTGGCCTTGGAACTATTTGGCATCTTGATAGTAGTGGTGCATATGGAACCTACAGAGATGATAAAATTGTGTCTTAGTTACTTTTCTCATTGCTGAGACAAAATACCCAACACCCAAAATTAAAGGAGGAAAGGGGTTTTTTTGGCTCACCATTTGTAGATCTTTCAGTCCATAATAGCTGGCTCCAAAGCAAGGTGGCATGGTGGAGGGGCCTCACAGAGGAGAAGTAGTCATGGCAGGTAGAAGGCAACAAAACAGTGAAGTAGTGAAGCAGCAGCCCTCTTTCTGCCCCTTATATTCTATCCAGGCTACACGCCTTTAGAGTGGATAGCACTCACACCCATGTGGGCTTTCCCATTATGCACACCGAGAACTATGCCAAACCAATCAGTGGACTAATTTAGTAATCATACACTCTTGATCCCAGCATCACACAGTCTAGATCCAGCCACCTCTGAAAAGCCCCACCTGTAACCACATGAGGCTTTCGGGAGACATCTAAACGAAAGCCATGACAAGTGGTATAGAACATAATTTACAAATACAGTATAAATAAAACCATGAAACGTGAATTTTTATTTTTATTTATTTATTTATTTAATTTTTTTTGGTACTGGGGATCGAATTCAGGTCCTTGCGCTTGTGAGGCAGGCAGTGAAACACTGAGCTAAATCCCCGGCCCAAAACTTGAATTTTTAAAAAATTAATTTTAAGAAAGTTGAAGGCTATATTTGGATAGGGAATGTTATAAAGTTATTATTTACAATTATCTATATTAAAAACAAAGTATCTCAAAGCAAAAAATTAATGTAAAACATGGCCGGTCACATTGTAAACTTAAAGTGCAAGCATAAAACAGCCCAGCCAGGCGTGGTGGTGCACACCTATAATCCCAGCATTTGGGAGGCTGAGACAAGGAAAATCACTAAGAGGCCAGCCTGGGCTACATAGTGAGTTTCAAGATCAGTTTCAACTGGGGATTTAGCTCAGTGTGCCACTGCCTGCCTCACAGGCACAAGGACTGGAGTTCAATCCCCGGTACCAAAAAAATAAGAAAAAGACCAGTTTCAAGAGGTGAACTACATACATAGTGAGACTCTGTCTCCAAAAACAAACCCAACAACAACAACAAGAGCCCAGAGGATGCTTGACTATCTTTTGTGTCAAAGGAAAATTAAGTCCTTCTGAGTTTTGTTTTAATGTGTTGGGTTTTGTTTGTTGTTTTTGTTGTTATTGTTTTCAGTACTGGGGATTAAACCTAGGGCCAGCCTTTTTAATTTTTTGAGATACAGTCTCTCCGGAGATTAGCTCAGTGGCACTGCACCTGCCTCACAACCACAAGGTTCTGAGTTCAATCCCTGGTACCAAAAAAAAAGAGAGAGAGAGATACAGTCTCACAGAGTTGCCTAGGCTAAGCTCCAACATTCAATCTCCCTGCCTCAGCCTCCCAATATGCTGAGTTAACAGGCATATACCACACTGCCACACTGACTTGTGTTGTTATTTGTTTGTGTTTGTTTGTTTGTTTGGAAACAAAGTCACTATGTAATTCAGGTTGGTTTTGAACTCACTGTGTAGCCCAGGCTGGCCTCAAATGTGATGATCCTCCTGCCTGGCCTCCCCAGTGCTGGGATTACAGGCATGCATACACCACCACGCCCAGTTTTTTTGTTTTTTTTTGTTTTGTTTTTTGGTACCGGGGATCGAACTCGGGTCCTTGTGCTTGTGAGGCAGGCAGAGGAACCACTGAGCTAAATCCCCAGCCTGTGTTGTTATTTCTAATGAAGAGAATACTGGCAAGAAAGAAGCAAACAAAGAGCAAGTTTTTAACTTTCATTCTGCAGTTGGGACACTTTAGCCGAAGAAATCTGGTCCAAACTCTACAGCTTGAGCCTGGGCTTCCTTCTGTAGCCAGGGATTCTCTAGTCTGAAAGCCATTCCCAGGTGGATTATTAGGAGTGCCAGGGGAAGGAGGAAACAGGATTCCTGAATGAGGAGGTGAAAGGTTAGGGCCTTCTTTTTTGGAGCAGTGCACAGATGCACAGACCTCACAAAGGAGCCTTGGACCAGTTTTTCTCTCCAGCCTTTGCCATTGAAATCAGTGAAGGTTAATTGAATGCTCTGAATACCTGGAAATTCCTAGCTACGATCTCTAAGTAAAATCCAGTTGTATTAAAATGACTAGAATCCTTGCAATTAATGAGTCTACTGCTTATATTGAACTTGGAAAATCAAAGGCCTCCAATCACTTATGATGGGAGTTAAATCCATTAAAAATGTCTACAGGGCTGGGGATTTAGCTCAGTGGTTCCGCTGCCTGCCTTACAAGCACAAGGACCTGAGTTCGATCCTGGTACCAAAAAAAAAAATGTCTACAAAGAGCTTTGGAGCAACGTCCAAGCATTGGTCCCACTTAACAGGTGTTCTGCTGTGCAGCCTGGCAGCACCTGCAGCTTGTGAGGCTCTCCAGGCCCAACCAGGCAATGCTGTGGGAAGAGCCCCATGTGGCCACACACAGGCCAGGCAGGGAGAGAAGCCAGGGAGCAGAGGTGTCCCTCTGAAGGTCCCTGTACGCCAGGCCGGGTGAGGGAGCTCTGCCTGCTACCTGAGCTCCACTAGTTAGGAGGACAGGCCAGACCTGGTAAGAGGGTAAGGGCTGTTGTGGTCTGGATTAAAGCCAAGGGCCTTCCACAGATGATTTGTTTGTAAGGACTTGAGAAATGGCTCAGGAAGCCAGGACTGTAGCAGCAACCCCTGCTGCCCTCCCAACGTCCAGGACAGACCCAGGCTCATCCCATCTGCAAGGCTGATCATGAAGTTTGACTTGCCCTCATAGAACTAGGCCTTTTGGTGATAGGTCAGTCGGGACAACACTGTTCTCTTCTACTAGATGAAGCAGTTCTGTCTCTAGTTAGAGTAGCCAAGGGCCTGCTGGGGATCGAACATCTCCCCTACTCGAGGCACCAGAGACACAGCACTCAGCAACTACCTCACATTTGTACTGTGGAGAGTCAATAAACAAATGAGAAAACACACAAAAAAAATATAAGGAAAGAAGAAAAGAAAAAGAAAAAAAATGAGAAAAGACAACAGATGAAAAAGACACATAAGATAAAAGAAAAGATAAAGGGCCAGGGATTTAGTTCAGTGGTTCCGCCGCATGACTTGCAAGCACAAGGTCCCGAGTTTGATCCCCAGTACCAAGAAAAAAAGAAAGATAGGATGTGTAGCTGATGATCAATGCTTTGGAGACAAATTTCGGGGAGGAGGCAGAGCAGGGAAGGCTGTCAGATGATACAGCATATTTGAGGCCAGAGGATGCCTTTCCCTTGAGATGCCACTTGATGTAGCTCAGTGGTAGAGCACTTGCCTATCATACATGGGCCCTGGGTTTGATGCTGAGCACCACAAAAACAGTGATCAAAAAAATACCACTTGAGCAGAGACCCCAAGGGAGATAGAGAGTAAGCCATACAGGTATCAGAAGAAAAGAACATTCCAGACAGAGAGTACAAAGGTAGAAGTTGCTGAGCATGGTGGTACACACCTGTAATCCCAGCACTCAGGAGGCTGAAGCAGGAACATCACTAGGAGTCCAAGGTCAGCCTGGGCTACATAGTAAGTTCAAGGCCAGACCAAACTACATAGTGAGACTGTCTCAAAAAAAAAAAAAAGGTAGAAATATGCCTGGCATGTTCAAGGAAGAGCCAGGAGGTCAAAGTGGTTGGATTAGGAGAAAGAACAGGATGATAGATGAAATTCTTCCCTGCCTCGGGGGATCATATTCCAAGGGCTCCCTGGTCCATTGTAAGGGTTTTGGCCTTCACACTGAGATGGAAGCCACTGGAGGGTTTGAGCAGAGCAATGATCATCTGACCAAGGGTTTAGTGTATCCCTGTGGCTTCTGGATTGAGAACAGATTAGAGAGAGGCAAAGACAGAAATAAGAGAGCCAGTTGGGAGGCTATTGGAGTGCCCTAGGCAAGAAATGGTAGCAGCTTGGACCCAGCGATAGTGGGGGAAGTGTGAACAGTGGTCTTTCTAGCTTTATGTTGAAGACAGAAAAAAATGGAATTAATGAAGACTCCAAACAAGATTTTTGGCATAGCATCTGAAAAAGTATTGTCTGCCCTGTTAAGAAAAACAAAGCCATGGAAGGAGCAGGCTTGTGGACATTTGATTGTGAACATTCTAGGTTCTAAGTGAAGATATCAAATTGGCCCTGTAAATCTGGAGTTCCAGGCAGAAGATAGGAATGTGAGTGGTATTTGACATGTGTCTACTGAGTTTCACAGCTCTGGTACTGCTGGGAGGTAAGGAGAAAACAGAGATAGAAAGGAAAATAGACACCAGTAGGACCTCCTATCTTGGAAAACAGGCCAAGGACACTGAGTCCCATCCTCAGAGCTCCAGAGTTACCTGCAGGTGTCCTACCTCTAGGGTAGGCTGCCTTTTCTATTCACTTATGCACAGTTTTGAGAACTAACAGAACTTAGAAATGCAGAAGTACTTTTTGGTTCCCAGGGCCTTGAAATCACACCAAAAACCCAATCACATGGGCCAGGCATGGTGGCACACACCTGTAATCCCAGCACTTGGGAGGATAAAACAGGAGGATCACTGCAAGTTCAAGACTAGTCTGGGCTACACAGCAAGTTCAAGGCCAGCCTGAAGTACATGGCAAGACCCTGTCTCAGAGACAGACAGAGACAGAGACAGAAACAGAGAAAACAAACCCACCCACCCAATTGCAGGCTCTTTCTCCTTTTGATCTTCCTTTTGTCCTTGCTCACTCAACCACTTACTGCTCCCCTCTTCCCCCACTTTGCAGCCCCAGCCAGTAGATTAATCATTCTCTCTTCTCCTCAGCTACACAGATGTTATTGATGTTGTTCAGGCACTGCAGACCCATCCAGATGCAAATGTCAAGTCTTCCTTCACCATTGGTGCCATTACAGTGTGCGTGGATCCTCTAAGCTGCTACATGGAACACAGGTAGATGCTTCTGACCACCTCCAGCCCACAGGATGTACTGTGTTTACACTCATAGTGACTTGCTCCCTGCCCACCAGAGGGCACATCTTTATGCATCCTTGCGTCTACTAAGTGCTCCGTATTCTTTGATTAATTTAAGTCCTCAAAAGACAGAAAGACAGAAAGAAAAGACAGGAACTACAGAATATATATTTAGCTTTTGTGAGGGTAGGAACCTTTCTTTTGTGTGTGTGCCCATGGTACTAGAGATTAAATTTAGGCTCTTCTCATTGAACTATATTTCCAGCTCTTTATTTGTTTTTGTAATCTGAGACAGGGTCCTGCTGAGTTGCTGAGCCAGGTATGACTGGGCTCAAACTTGCTATCCTCCTGCCTCAGTTTCCCAGAGTGCTGGAATTACAAGCATGTGCCATCATGCCAAGCTAGGAACCATTTCTTTTTTTTTTTTAATTTATTTTTTGGTACCAGGGATCGAACTTAGGACCTTGCATTTGCAAGGCAGGCACGGTGCCACTGAGCTAAATCCCCAGCCCCAGGAACCATTTCTGTTTAGTGATTAGTATGTAGTAAGTGCTCACAAAGTATCTGTTGAGGGCTAAGGGTGTAGGCCAGTAGTAAAGGACTTTTCTGACATCTATACAAGGCCTTGGGTTGAATCCCTAGGACTGTAAAAAAGAGAAAGAAAGAAAAGGAAAGGGGAAAGGAATATCTTTTGAATACATGGCTACTCCAACATGTGTGTATTAAGTGTCCTTGATTTTTTTGTTGTTGTTTTTGATTGTTTTTTTTCAACTGTTTGTTTTTTGAGACAGGGTCTCATTATGTAGTTTAGGGTAGCCTCGAACCCAGGCAGTCCTTGTGTCTCCGCCTCCCAAGTGCTGAGATTACAGATGTGTGCCATCATGCCCAGCTAAAGATTTCGGTGGTTTTGTGTTTTGTTTTGTTTTGTCTTTTTTTTGAGACAGGGTCTCACTATATGGTTCAGGCTGCAGGCTGGTCTTGAACTCACTTTTTAGTCCAGGCTGGCCTTGGACAATCCTCCTGCCTTGGTCTCCTGAGTGCTGGAATTACAAGCATGCGCCATCATGCTCAGCAATTTATTTTAAATAAATAAGATGTAAAAAGGACTGAAGATGATTATATAATTTATTTAATTAAAGAAATATAGCTAAAATTATGTAAATATGGTTTATGAAATATAAAAATATAAATAATAGAATCAGGGGTAAGTAGTAAGAAGTATGAGTACATGTATTTCCTCATTTTTCAGATTGAGAGATCAGTAAATCAAAGTTAGTTGCTGAGTATAGTGGCACATGCCTATCATTCCAGCAATCAGGAGTCTAAGCCAAGAGGATCACCGAGAGTTCAAGGCCAGCCTGAACTACATAGTGAGACCCTGTCTCAGAAAAAAAAAATCAGTCAATCAAAGTTAGTGATTTGCTCATGTTTTAGATATTAATGAGAAATTACTTCTGAATTCCTTCCAGAAAGTAACATACTATAGTGATTTACTAATGCTCTGTTGCAAAAAAATGCTTTGTTGCTTAGCTCATGGTGCACATGGTTAGAATAACAATTATGGGAACTGACCAAAAATAAAGTTATTAGCCAAGTATGGTACTGGATTGAACCCAGGGCTTTCAAATTCAGTCACATTTTTGTGGGAAATAGTCACTGACAATTCTCAGATGAATGGCTTTAACATATTTCTTTTTCTCCCCTAGATTTCTCTTCCCGAAATGTCTTGACCAGTGTTCACAAGGTACGAAATGTGCTTTACTTCTTGTCTACCTACATGCCTTTCACATTCTACTCAGATCCAATAGAAAGCAAACAAAATTAGTCCAGGGGAGACTTTGACGTACTATTTCTTTTATCATATTTGGTAGACAGATTTCTTCCAAGAGCTTGTCCTTTTTTTTTTGGTACCAGGGATTGAACTCAGGTCCTTGTGCTTGCGAGGCAGGCAGTGGATCCAAGAGCTTATCTTTTAATGGCAATAAACTGCTACAACAGTACCACTCCTGAGCTCGTCTGCTCCAGCCTTGTAGCAAATAATCAGTGGACTGAGTAGGTATTCCTGTCCGCTCTATCAGCAAACTTTTGATAGACATCTCTTGTGCCAAGAGAGCAGGGTTTGGCCCATCAGGGCCTGTGTTCCTTAATACTCACCCCCTACACACGCTGGAATTTTCCACATCTCTTTGAAAACATTAGAAAAATCCTTCCATCCTGCAGGTTGTATTCAACCTTCCATTACCCTACTACCTAGTAATCCTGGAAGCAGCACTTTCTAGTCATATAATCTGTGATACCAGGAGATCCAGAATAAATTGTAAGTTCCCTGCAGTGGTGATGAAATGCTTATTGTTGTCAGGAGCTAGACCTGGAGGCTGGGCTTCCTGAGGCAGCCCAGCAAATAGAAATCTGATGGAAGAAAACAACTTGTTCTCCTCAGCACAGTTGTGTCCTGTTGATCCCATTGCTAGTCTGCAGGGAGCAGGGACAGCATCAGCAGCATACCAGTTCTGTTGTCTTGAGAAACAGGGTGGGTGCTGACTAGGGCCGGAGGCTGGTCCCCAGGGGGAGAAATACGTATATTGGACTGTTCTACCAGGTAGTAGCTTTTAGAGACCCCTCTTAATTTCCAGATACTGCACCCCAGAAGCAGAGTATGGAGGTTGACTGGGTCTGCCCACAGTGTCACCCAAGTAGAAATGACACTCTCTTTTTTTTAAGAGTAAGAAAAATTTATTGAAAGAAAAATAACTTCTGTCTAAGAGAGACAGAGGGAAACTAGAAGGTGGGTTACCGAGATGATACTCTTAAGGAGACAGTCTTAAGGAGATTTTGTGGAAGTTGGTCAGTACGATCTGGTGGCAGACTAGATGTGGGGCATGAGTTGGAAAAAGAGGTATCTAAGATGACTCCTAGGTTTCCAGCTTTAAAGACTGGGAAGATTGGCAGTACCTGGCCTTGAAATAGAAAGCACAAGAAAATAGGTCTAGGATAAACCAAGGAGGGCTGTCTGATCCTAGGTTACATATTTCGAAATCATGGTCAAAGCCAAGGGCATGGACTATAGTTAACCAATTTCCAGGTGTGGAATTGAAAAGATCAGAAGGCCAGGGATGTGGAGAGAAATGGGAAATCCAGGACACAAAAGAAGAAGGAAAAAGCATTGCTTCACACATCGAAAAAAGAGAAAGATCAGTCAGGTTTAATGCTCCAGAGACCTCAAGGGGAGGAGAGAAGAAAGCCCATTGGCTTTGCAAATATGAAGGACACTAGTGATCTCAACAAGAGTGTTTAAGTGGACAGACAACGGCTAAAGCCAATTCCATGTAGACTAACAGCCAGCCAGTGAGGCACTGGAAGCTAGCAAGTGTGAATGATGTATTAAAGTATTTGGGGCTGTAAAAAAAAAAAGATGATAGCTAGAGGAGGATCCTTCAAGAAGTGTTATTTTACTAGGCATGGTGGTGCACAACTGTAATCCCAGCACTCAGGAGGCTAAGGCAAGAGAATCTCCATGAATTCAAGGCCTGCCTGAACACATAGTGAGACCTTGTCTCAAAAAAACCCATCAAACAAAAAAGAGAATTGTGATTTCTGATTTACTTCTTCCTCCCAATTTGCTGAAGAGAAATCTGTGTCCTGGAAGAAGGAGCCACTAGGCTACATAGAATTGCTTCTTGGCCTTTTGGCTAAAAAGTGTACAATGCTAGGTGGAGGGAGTTCTGGGGGTCCAGAGCCCAGCCTGGGAGTGAAAGTTGACTCAAGAAGTGATATCTTCCAGGGAAGTGAGAAAGTGTTTGCCTGGTTAATGGTGCTGGCCAGTAGTTGTGCCAAGACTTGCTGATCTGTCCTAGGCCCTCCCTCATTCTTCTAAACATGGGTGCCACCTTCTTGTTGGCACTTTCTCCCTCAGTGCCCCTCTATATTTTTGCATGATGGTCAGGCTTCCCTGACAGAGAGCACTTAGAAAATCCCATCTTCATTGTCCATGAACCTACCATAGCCCTGGGCCTGTATCCCAAGAAAGAAGCCCCTGTTAGTATGGCCTAAGGGGTTAGGCCAGTTGTGGCAAACCATGGCACTCATGCTACAGCCAGCTGTTATCATTGGAAGCGCTAAAAGGTTTGCCATCCCTGTGCTTAGGGCAAGATAAGCTTAGCTCTGGCACTTGGGACGCATATTTCATTAACAGCGCCTTCCAACTCATTGTTCAATAGCAACGTGTGTCAAATTCTGGGCTTGTATAAAGCTAGGGATATGAGCAGATGATCTTGAGGCCTTCTGTGCTGTTTTCTAAACTCCAAGAGACTTGTGGAATAACAGTGATTTGGCAAATGTTTTTCTTTTGCATCCGGGCAATGAATCCTATGGACTAGCCTGAATTGGGCATGGTCGGCCGGTCTGGGAAGAAGAGGGATAAAATACTGTTGGTTTCCGTTTTCCTCACTTAGAGAAGAAGATGAGATTTGATGTTTCATTTGGATGTGGGATCTATCACATATCGGTGGACAAATGCTTCATGTTCCAAGGGAGCATATTGCTTCCCTTTGCTTCTGGTCATAAGTCAGTTTCCCTGATTCATTGCTTTTAACAGCAAAGGATTATTTTACAATGAGAAAAGGACTGTGTTGTAACCAAAGATGATGTGTGTGTCTTATAAAAATCCAAAAACATGTTAGCAATTTCAGGGCTTAAACAGCTTGCAGGACTCATTAAAATGCTGGCCTAAAAGCAAAGTGGAGATATTATACTACCATGAACTGCTTTTAGAAGTTCCTAGAGGCCAGGCATGGTGATGCATGCCTGTAATCTCACCACTCGGGAGGCTGAGGCAGGAGAATGGCCACAAGTTTGAGGCTAGCCAGGTCTACATAGCGAGACCCTATCTCAAAAAATAAGTAGCTTCAGGCCCAGGGATTTAGCTCAGTGGTTCCACCACCTGCCTCGAAAGCAGAAGGTCCTGAGTTCTATCTCCAGTACCAAAAAACAAAAACAAAAACAAAACAAAAAAAATAATAAGTAGTTTCTATGGGTAAATGAAGTGACCTTCATTTTCTCTGAGGTTGCTGGAAGCTTTTAGCCCAGTCCAGGACAGTCCAACCATGAGAATGTTTCTTGGCTCAGGAATGGGCCAGGCCAGACTGCCTGCTCACCTAGAGCCTGCTGTGGTGAGGCTGCTGTGGGTGTTCACTCCTTCACACCAAATAGGAGGACGCTGTGGCCCAGACAAGATGCAAGCACTGTCTGTGGCCTGTTTACCCTGTGCACCAGGTCTCTCTGCTCTACCTGCCTCACAGATGGCATTTCCTCTTGGCAAGCAGCAGTTTACGTAGCCGGCCTAAGGAATGCCGGGGTTTGTTTCTCTGTAAAGCGAAGTCTCTTTTCTTTGCCCAGTCGCTGACCTAGAATGCCAACCCTACAGCATTTGTCTATACGGTACATCTGAGGCAGGCACAACTTGGGACAGGATATGTCCTTCAGAGACCTAGAGCTCAGCCTTTTTTTTGGGCTCGCTTGGCTGTGCCTATGACCCTGCTGCCCTGCTCAGCTGAGCACACTTGTGCTAGTCTGGCTCTCCCATTTCTTTTGCCAAAACACAGAGTTGCCAAGCATGGTGGCACAGACCAGTAATTCTAGCACTCAAAAGGCTGAGGCAGGAGGATTGCCATGAGTTTGAGGCCAGCCTGGGCTGCATAGTGAGTTAAGGCCAGCCTGGACTACAGAGTAAGTCCCTGTTTCATAAAAACCAGAAAAAAAGACGACAAAGATACCAGTCCCCACACCTTAATGGTTCTTCACTCAGCCTTTCTTGGCTCCTCACTGCAGGACCCACCACACTATTACTGTTTTCCACCACTGGGAGTCTCCTGGGCCCCTTACAGCTTCCAGCTGCCTTGTCTGCCTTCCCCAACATGGGCTGAGTGTTTGTTCCAGAATCCTGTCTGCTTGCCGGTGGTGCTGCATTTTGGGCATGGTCTTCTGACCTTGCCCTATTTGGTTTCCAGAGGCTCCAGTGACTTCCTGTGGATGCACCAAGGCATGGGATTCTGGAGCCAGGCTCTCTAGGCACCTCCATAGTAGCCTTGCTAACTGGTAGCTGGAGCACAGGTGTCACTAGTGTCACTCATTGAAGGCTTCACTGGCACTGGGAAAGCTTCGGAAAAGAAAGGGTGTGCTGTGAGCCTTTTTAAAATAGAAGAAACAGGGCCGGAGATTTAGCTCAGTGGTTCCACCACCTGTCTCACATGTGCAAGGACCCGAGTTCAATCCCCAGTACCAAAAACTAAACTAAAATAAAATGGAAGAAACAGGCCAGGGATGTAGATCAGCAGCACAGTGCCTGCCTGGCAAGTGCAAGGCCCTCACTTCAATTCCCAGTACCAAAAATGAAAACAAAACAAAAATAGAAGAAACAAGCCGCTGAGGTGTTCACCATTTGAATTCCCTGGCTACTCAATCAACATGAAGACCTACAGGGTAAAGATTTTGAGTGTGGGAGAAGCACTCAAGAAAATGTGATACTGAAGACAGTTTTGCTAGCTGGATATGGTGGTACACGCCTGTAATCCCAGCACTCTCGGAGGCTGAGGCAGGACAATCACAAGTTTGAGGCCAAACGGCGCAATTTAGCAACTTTGTGAGATCTTGTCTCAAAATTAAAAAATAAGTGTGGTGGCACAGGCCTGTAGTCCCAGCACTTGGGAGGCAGGAAGATTTCTGCAAGTTCAAAGCCAGCCTGGGCTAATGAGTTCAAGGACGGCCTGAACTACATAACAAGACCCTATCTCAAAAAAACAGGTGGGGGGACAGGGGAGAAAACTCTGGGTTCAATCCCCCATACTGCAAAAGGAAGGGAGGGAGGAAAGGGAGAAAAAGAGTGATTCTGTATATGCCTATATTCTTGTACACCTGGAGATGGGAGCAAATGTGCCCAAACTAGCGATCAGTAGTTGTCTCTGGGAGAAGTAGGGCTCAAGGCACCAGAGGAAGAAGGAAGAAGAAACATTTTACTAAATATGTTTTTGGACCTGATAAAATTTGTACCACATATATGCATGTGCACACCCCATTAAGTTTTGTTTTGTTGGGCCGGGGATTTAGCTCAGTGGTTTCGCTGCCTGCTGCGCAAGCGCAAGGACCCGAGTTCGATCCCCAGTACCAAAAATATATATATATTTTGTTTTGTTTTGTTTTGTTTTTATACCAGGAATCTAACTTAGGGCCTCATGCTGGCCAGGCAGGCACTGTACCGCTGAGCTACATTCCCGGCCCAAGTCTTAAAAACCTTTTCAGGGCTGGGGATTTAGCTCAGTGGCTCCGCCGCCTGCCTCGCAAGCGCAAGGACCCAAGTTCAATCCCCGGTACCAAAAAAAAAAACCTTTTCAGATGACTGTTTGCTTAGACTTCTAAGTGGAAAACTTGTGAAGTGTGAGTGCCTCCAGCTTAGATGATTGGGTCAGGTTGCATGTCTTTTATTATATTTAGTTCATTGATTGATCAACAAATACTTAACCAAGAACCTGGTCTAACCCAAGCTTGGGAATAAGGGAAGCTTTTGAAAGAGGTGCTATCAGCAAGTTGTCTGTCCTGAAAAGGAGAAATTGTCCAACAAAAAGAAGGGAAAAGATGGTTCTTGGCAGGGGAATGAATACCTGATGGCAGCTAGAGTGTGCAGCAGGGCACTGAGGAAGTACTGCATGGTAGATAGGTCAGGCAAGCAAGAAGTCTAGAGACTAACCATCAGTACTTGGAACTCGCTGAGATAGTTGAAGTAGGAAAATGACAGGCTCAGATTGATGTCTTTGAAGGATTATTTTGACTACAGTGGAAAAAATGAACTGTGAGCCAAGCATTGTGGCACACGTCTGTGATCCAGCACCTACCTGGAAGGCTAAGGAAGGAGGATCATTAGTTCAAGGCCAGCCCGGCTACATAGTAGGGCCCTGACTAAAAAGAAGAAAAAAGAATTACAGAAAAGGAAGTTTGGAAGTAGGGACTAAGCAGTAGCATAGCAAAGAGAGTAGTGGTCTGACCTGGGTAGAAGGTAGCAGGGATTGAGTGAAGGATGGGTCAGAGATTTTAGTACTCACCAAGCTTCCCTAGGTAAGGGACAGTGTGCAGGAGGAGAGGGCTCAGGTTTGGGAAGCCGGACAGACAGTATACCTTTCACCAGTCACCTCATGATGTTAGAAGAGAGCTACTGAGAACCTCACCTCCTTAACGGTCTCTCAAGTGCTGTCCGGAGCCAGAGGGCCTAAGGGGAGCTGTGCAGATACTAAGGAGAGTGGGACTCAGGTCTCAGAGACACAGGACACACAGGCGCCAAGCAGTGAGGAAGCAGGTTCTGTCCTCAACACTGCAGCAGTGAGCTCTGGCTCCTGACAGTCCTGGGTCTCAGTCACATTGCAAAACACTTCATGTGAGCTTTATCATCATTGTCACATGTCCCTGTTGGCATGAGCATGTCCAGTCCTTGTTTCCAGTCTTGAATGGAATGCATAACAGATGGGGTTATGAGGTTACAGTCTGTCTTTAAAGTTTGCAGCACCTTTTTCGTAAGTGTTATTGGTGAGAGGTAGGAAGTATCAATAATGTCTCCCTCAAACCACAAGCAGGGAGGCAGGGATCCTGGAAGTTGCCTTCAAGCTTACTTATTGTTGCTCATCTAAACCATGAGTTTAGCCAGACATTGGTGGCCCAAGCCTGTAATCCCACACTCGGGACACTGAGGCAGAAGGATCATCTTGAGTTCACGCCCAGCCTGGGCTCCATAGTGAGTTCAAGACCAGCCTGAACTGCACAGCAAGACTGTCTCAAACCAAAAAAATTATTTCTTAAGGAACTATTCAGAGCCACGCGTGGGGGCCCATGCCTGTAAATCCCAGTACCTCCTGAGGCAAGATCACCGTGAGTTCAAGGCCAGCCTGGACTACGTAGTGAGATCTTGTCTCAAAAAAAGGGCTGAGAGGACTGGGGATTTAGCTCCGTGGTGCCACTACCTGCCTCGAAAGGTCCTGAGTTCGATCCCTGGTACAAAAAAAGGGCTGGGGATTTAGCTCACTGGCACCGAACCTGCCTTGCAAGCACAAGTTCCTGAGTTTGAGCCCTGGTACCAAAAAATTTTTTCATGAAACACATATGAAGATGGACTGGATTCTTTTTATATTAAGGAATTTATTAATCATTGCTTTGTAGAGTCCTTATACTATCGGGACACATACTAAAATATGGATGAAGGGAGGAGGCGCGGGGAGGGCGGGGAGGGGAGGCCCTGGCCCGGTGCTCCGTGCCGCGGGGGGCCACGCGAAGCGGGTGGGGGGGAGGGTTGGGGTCGAGAGAGAAAGTAACTCCTGGAGGAGACCGGAGCGACCCACGCAGCGAGCACAGGAGGCGAGGCTGCGCACGGGCACACGAGACCAGCGGCTGCGGGGGTGGGGGCTGCGGGCTGCGCCCGAGTGCGATCCACCGCTCTGGCTCCGAGTGGTCTCGGGAAAAGGTCGTTGTCCAGCACCTCCTCGGCAGTGGTCTTGGGGAAAAGGTCGTTGTCCAACACATGCGTTTGTCCAAGGGAGCAGTGGAGATTCGGGTGGAGGCGTAACCCCTGGGGCTTCCAGTGATGCTCTGGGCAGCGATAGAAGCCTAGATGCCTCACCGTAAGGAGCGGCCGAGTGGGTCCTCGCTTCACACTTAGGGCAGCGCCGGCACCACGGAGGGAGGAAACATGTCCCGGCTGTCTCTCACCCGGTCGCCTGTGTCTCCCCTGGCTGCCCAGGAGATCCCACTGCCAGCTCAGCTCACCACGTCCAACGCACCTGTGCACATCAATGTGGGTGGCCACATGTATACCAGCAGCTGGGCCACACTCACCAAATACCCTGACTCCAGAATAAGCCGCCTCTTCAATGGCACTGAACCCATCGTTCTGGACAGTTTGAAACAACATTATTTCATTGACCGAGATGGGGAGATTTTCTGCTATGTCCTGAGCTTCCTTCGGACGTCCAAACTGCTGCTTCTGGATGACTTCAAGGACTTCACCCTGCTGTACGAGGAGGCGAGGTACTACCAGCTGCAGCCCATGGTACGAGAGCTGGAACGCTGGCAGCAGGAGCAGGAGCAGCGATGCCGCAGCCGGGCCTGCGACTGCCTGGTGCTGAGAGTCACACTAGACCTGGGGGAGCGCATTGCGCTCAGTGGCGAGAAGGCCCTCATCGAAGAGGTCTTCCCCGAGATCAGGGATGTCATGTGCAACTCGGTCAACGCCGGCTGGAACCAGGACCCCGCGCATGTCATCCGCTTCCCTCTCAATGGCTACTGCCAGCTCAACTCTGTGCAGGATGTTCTATAAAAATGGCCCAGGGTATTTTCAACCAAGTGTACTTCTTTTGACACCCAGAGTCTGACTTTGGATTCAAATTAAACTCAGGCACCAGGAGAGGTCCTGGAAAGGCTCTTCCAGAGGGGTTTCAGTGTGGCTGCATCCTGTGGAGGTGGCGTGGACTCCTCCCAGTTCAGCGGCGTCCTTTGCAGGGAGGACCGGAGACCACAGCCCACCCCCCACTGCCGTCCGGATGAAGCAGGAGTCCCTAGACTAGGCCCTGCCTCAGTGCCCACCTAAGGCCTCTTGGCCCTGGGATCACTCCCAGAGACCTGGAAACAGTGCTGGGGAGTCCTGCCTATGTGTGCTTAGCAGTGGGCTCGACAATGAGGGTGGGGCTGAAGGGTCCACTGCCATCCTGGGGGCACCAGGCCTCCAGGTGTCATGGCAACAGAGTGTGGGAAGCCAAAGGTGTGCCCACCGAAGGACTGTTGTGACCAGAGATGGCATGGCCAGAACTCCACTGCCAGCTGTCCAGTCCCGTGGCTCTGCGGTCAGGTGCAGAGTCCTCTACTTGCTGAGGCAGAATGAGCAAAGGCACCCCCAGCTATTCCCAAGCAGCTGTTTATCCTTCTCCACGAGTAGCAGACTCTTGGCAGGTCTCCTTGTGTCGGAGATGGCTTATTTTTCTACAGTATTTAAAATGGAAGTAACTGTCACTGCACAAGGCAGCAGGGCCACCAGGGACCAACGCTTCTTCATCTGGTGCTCAGTTCTCAGTCAGACGTGCAGCGGGCCCACGTGTTGGATGAGCTGTGGGGCCCTGAGGCCCAGGCACCTGTAGAGCTGGGGCTGGGGGCCAGATGTGGGCATAACAGTGCTGCAGGAGCTGAAGCAGGGGCTGCAAGGGGCCGGGCTTCTGGGAGGAGGAGGTGGTGGGAGGGGATCAGATGGCTCTCATGACCATCTCAGATCCTCTCCTTTGCTGCCATCCAAGGCTCAGGCTGCACTTAGCAGGTCTGCCATCCAAGGCTCAGGCTGCGCTCTGCAGGTCAAGTGACCTGCTCATGCCCAGGAGCTCCCAGCCCTGTCTGTGTGTGCTGTGCCTGGGCTCCTGGAGAAGCCTGTCCCCACCAGGACCAGCTATGGGGGCTGCACCTTACCTCAGGAATGGGCCTCACCATGAAGGGGCCCATCTGTCAGCAGCATCCTCTGGGTCCCCAGCTCAGGGAGCCATCCCCAGCTCAGGGAGCCATCCCCAGCTCCAGTTTTCCCACAGTAATATGCACATTGAGTTTTAGTTAAACTTGTTATACTAGCCTGATGGTAAGGCCTGGACACAGGCATACCTAGCGCTCTTGACCCTGGATTCCAGTGAGGACTGACCCTGAGGGGCTCCTCATAGACCTGCTGCGTCCCAGACAACAGGCTCAAAGATGGACACCTTGGGCCTTGTCATACTTCCCACATGCTGGCCCCTCCTGAATGGAGAAAATGCAGAGGACTGGTGGGTGGGTTACCTGGGCCAGCACCCTGTGTATAATGCCTGTAGACTTGTATATGACTCCTTTAATATTGTAAAGATGCTGATGTACAATTGTCGTGTGTTTGTGTAAACACATTACATTCCTAGTTCATGCCATAAATGATGCTATGAAGCAAAAAAAATAAAATAAAATATGGATGAAGAGCTGGGGATTTAGCTCAGTGGTTCCGCTGCCTGCCTCGCAAACACAAGGACCTGAGTTCGATCCCCGGTACCAAAAAAAAAATAATAATAATAATAAATAAAATAAAATATGGTGAAGTAGTTGGATATCTAGGGTTGACTTCAAAATCATCCAGTAGGGAGGCAGGAGAAGAGTTAGAGTATGGTACAAATGAAATACAATTAGCCAGCCAGGCATGATGGTGCATACCTTTACTTCCAACACTCTGGGAGGCTGAGACACAAAGATCACAAATTTAAGCTAGCCTCGGACATTTCTGTGACTTTCTGAGACTTGTTTCAAGGTTGAAAAAAAAGCACTGCAGCCAGGCATGGTGGCATATACCTGTAATCCTAGCACTTGGGAGGCTGATGCAGGATTGCTGTGAGGTCAAGGCCAGCCTAGGCTACATATGAGTTCAGGGCCAGCCTGAATTACAAAGCGAGACCCTGTCTCAAAAAAAAAAACAAACAAAAAAGCTCTGCAGATACAGCTCAATGTAAAGACTCTGGGTTCAATCCCCAGTTACCCAGTTGACTATCAATCAGTCAATAAATAAGATTAGTCAATTATTGATAGTTCTTGAAGCCAGGTAATGAGCGTTGATTGTATTTTTCTTTATATATATATATATATATATGTATTATATATATATATATATATAATATATATATTTAAAATTTCACAATAAGAAAATAAAAATTATAACAGACATTTAAATGATCTTACACCAAAATTGTGTATGTACTATGATTATAAATATGTAAAAGTAGAAATTAACATAGATGAGGTATTTAAGTATGTTGGAATGATGGGATGTAGTACCTTTTCTGATTTCCTGATTCTCCATGGTCTTAGGAATTTTATATCCATCTTTTCACAAAAAGGTTAGGAGTGGTGTGATGATCATAGCCGCTCTACAGCTTCGCCTTCCATAGGTACCCCTTTCTTACCGTGTCCTCAGGTGAATATCTGTCCAAGCACATATCTTGTTGGTGGTTTTTTGGTACCAGGGATCCTACTCGGGACCTTGTGCATGCGAGGCAGGTGCTGGAACCACTGAGCTAAATCCCCGGCCCTCATATCTTATAATTGTGTGAAACCTTGGCTGTGCACTCTTTGAGAATATAATGGTTGACACCTGACATATGGTTAGTGTTTGGCAAATAAATGTTGTCTGAGCTGGATGTGGTGGCTCACACCTGTAATCCCAGCACTCATGAGGCTGAGACAGGAGGATAGCCACAAGTTTGAGGTCAGCCTAGACTACATAGTGAGTTTCAAGTGCAGCCTGAACTACATGGCAAGTCCCTGTCTCAAAAAATAAATAAAATAATATAAATGTCTGTTGTCTGAATAGGCAAGGGTAAATGGCACCAGTTTCTGATATGGTTAAATATGGTGGATGTAGAAAGGCCCTATGATCAAGAACTCAGGTAACAACCAAAAAAGCCTAAGTAAGAAAGTAGAGGAGTTGGGCTTGGTTGTAGGCCTGTAAAGTCAACTACAGGAGAGGATGAGGCTGGAATATCACAAGTTCAGGGCCAAGTCTGGGCCACTTAGTGAGACTTTGTAGCTTAGTAGTAGAGAAGGTGTATATGGAAGCCCCTGAGTTCAATCCCTAATGTCACCAAAAGTAAAAGGTTAGGGAGTGAAGCAGCTGCAGGGTAGAAAGAGGGGCCAGGGATTTAGCTTAGTGGCACAGCACCTGCCTCACAAGGGCAAGGTCCTGAGTTCAATCTCCAGTACCAAGAAAGATGTAGCAGTTCCTAAAAGGGGGGAGAGAATGACATCTAGGTATGTCAGTGGAGGTGTGTAGGTGTGGAAGGGATGATGAAGGCAAGGAGCAAGGGCCCACATTCGTGTGAGCCGGCAGCCCCAGTCGGGCCTCGGAAGGCTGAACTGTTCTTGGTTTCATTCCACAGGTCTGGTGAATAATGTCGTGTTCACGAGTCTCACCATGGAGCAGAGGCACCCTCTCCTTGTTCAGCTGCAGAGCCTCTTCAGAGCTGCCAACCCTACTGCAGCCTTCATTCTGGCAGAAAACGGGATTATTACCAGGTATACTTCTCCAGACTCCACTCTGCAGGACTGGCTGCATTCTGCCTATGGCCCATGGGGTCTTTCCACCGTATCTAAGATCTGAGCATTTATGGAAGTCAGGTTCTAAAGTACTATAGACGCCCTGTAGAAGTCACCAAGGAGACCTCATGTGTCAGTATTGTATACTATTTTGGGGCATTTCATTTTGACCCATTCGCATCCTCATACATTGAAGAATGGAAGTCAGGATTGTCTCAGTGTTCCTTGTGTTAAAATGTGACAAATGGCCAGGTGTGGTGGTGCATGCTAGCACTCAGGAGCCTGAGGCAGGAGGGTCATCTAGAGTTGGAGGGCAGCCTGGACTACATAGCAAGTTCAAAGACAGCCTAAACTGCCTAGCAAGACTCTTATCTCAAAAACAAAACAAAAGAATGTGAAAAATGCTCAGGGATGGTGATGCATGTCTGTAATTCCTGTGCTCAGGATTTTTTTTTAAATTACAATATGAAACAATATATGCCATTTTACATAGTTTTGACTTTTAACCATGTAAATACTTTATGTATTTAAAAAAAATTTTTTTCTTTAAGACAGAGTCTGTGTAGTTCAGGATGGCCTTGAACTCACTATGTAGCCCAGGTTGGATTAGAACTAGCAGTGTTCCTCCTGGCTCAGCCTCCCAGGTGCTGGGATTATAGGCCTGTGCCACCACACCTGACTATATTCAGAAGTTAAAGGGCTGGGTGTATAGCCCAGGGGTAGAGCACTTGTCTGTCAATCCCCAGCAGTAGGAGGAAAGAATTAAATCAGCAAGATGGGAAAAAACAAATATAAACCCTCAAAAATGAGTCTGTGTATATCAAAGTAATAATAACTATGCACAGTGTAAAGAAGTAATTTAGATAACTTTTTTTTTGGAGACAGTCTTGCTATGTAGTTCAGACTGGCTTTGAACTCACTATGTAGCCACACTGGGCCAATTTGGGTAATTTTTTAACACAGTCCTCTGTTGAAACTGACTCCAACTTCATTGATTAGAGAAAGGGGATTACTTAAGTATGGGCCAGCCTGGCGGTGCACACCTGTAACTTGGAACACTCTGGGAGGCTGAGGAGGAGGATCACAGATTCGAGCCTAGCCTGGGCAACTTAGCAAGACCCTTCTCAAAAAGTTTTGGCAGAGAAAGCTCAAAGCAAGCCCACTCCATTTTATGCCAGTAATGCAGGGAAGTACTCAAAGATTAGAGATGTGCCGAAAGGATACCAGAACTAGCTTACAAAGCTAGTCACTGTCAAATTCAGGACAATTTGAGCATAATAAAGAACAGTTGTAATAATAGATTATAACACAGAGGTGCTAATTGGGCAGACACCAAAACCCTTCCTTTTACAAGAGCGAAATAAGTAATGATCAGTCGAACTAGAAAATAACCATTTGGGTCTGGAGTATAGCTCTGTCATAGAGCAGTTGCCTAGTAGGTGCCAGGCCCTGGGTTCAATCCCCAGCACCATAGAAAAGGGAAGGAGGGGGAGGGATGATGTTTTGTAACTTTCAACCTAATATTGATTTAGGAAAAGATCATCAGTGGATGCTAAAAGCAGTGGGTAAAACATCATGAAGAAAAGGGATATTCCCGTCTTCCACGGTGTAGTGTCATCACACAGTGTTTAGTACTTGAGGGAGGGAGGGAACACTGCCTTTTGATTGACAAGGTCTAGTAGACACTATGTTTACCAGATGATTACATCAGCAAGACTAATAAGAGAGTCTGGTGTGGTGGCACACACCTGTAATCCCAGCACTCAGGAGACTGAGGCAGGAGTATTGCTATGAGTTTGAGGCCAGCCTGCGCTACCCAGCAGTTTAAAGCCAGCCTGAACTTCATAGCGAGACCCTGTCTCAAAAACAAAAAACAAAAAAAGACTAAAAATGGGATGTGCTTCCTGATGTGAGTCAGTAAGAACATCACCTCTAGGAAGCAATCAGATAAATCAGGTCATGGGATGCAAGACAGCCAGCATATCCTCTTCAGAGTATCAGTGCCATGAGAAACAAAGATGAAGAAACTCTTCCAGATGAGAGGAGACAACATTAACCTTGATTGCATCATGAACCCCCCTCCACTTAAAAAAGGGAAAATTGGGAAATGGTTAAATATTAGATCAGTACTTCTCTAGTTTTATTATGCATGTGAATCTCTTGAGGATCTTGTAAAAATTAGTTTCCAATTCGGTGAGTCTGGGTGTGGCATGAGATTCTGCCATACTGCTACTGTCACAAAACTAAATTCTTTGAGTGTGATCATGATACTGTGGTCCTGTCAGAGAATATCCTTGTTCTTAGGAAATGTACATTGACATATTTAAGGGTACAATAACATGGTATACACAAGTCAATTTCTTGTGGTTTAACAGAAAAAAAAGCATCCACATACATGCTTCTATGTGCATATGGAAGTGTAGGGAGGAAGCAGAATGTGCAGTTCTAAGAGTGACATTTCTAATTAACTTGAGTCTTTTCTGTATGTTTTCAAAGGAATGAAGACATTGAGCTGATTCTCTCAGAAAATAGCTT
This sequence comes from Heterocephalus glaber, assembly GCF_000247695.1. Next base: position 4,361,418 of record NW_004624741.1, on the reverse strand, counting down.
TTCAAGTTCTCAGATGCTACGATCTCGATATTTAATGTACCCTGGCTGGCAAGTATCATGGAAAAGTACCTAAAAATTTTTTGTAAGCCCAATTATTTATTTACTTGCAGGAAAAAAAGAACAAGAAAATTAAAATATGTGCTTTGCAAGGGTGACACGTTAGCTGACAGGATGTGGTCTACCCGCCATGTACTGTGGGGAGCCCCAGTGTTCCTGTCTTGGGCTCCAAAATGGGAGCCTTCCTGGAGGTTGAGGTTCAGGGAGTCACACTGTGGGAACCAAGAACAGCACTCTCCTGTGCTTAGTCCTGCTTCTAGCAAGGGTGTGCTGATGAGCATTGAACAAGAGATTTACAACCTTCCCTGTGAGCCTTGCTCCCAAGAATGCAGCCAGGCCATCCTCCAGGATTCCCATTGGACAGGTTGTTTGTTTGCTGAGGGGGCCCAGGAACAGTCTCTGCAGGCCACTTCACAGCCTGATTCACAGCCTGAAAACCTCTCCACAGGGGAGCAGATGGAGACTGTGTAAAGTCCACTTACTGTGCATCCTAGGCATTGTTCTAATCTGTGCTCACCCTAAGCCATATGGCTACTTAATATAATAGAAATAAAAGTTAAATAGAATTTAGAATTCAGTGTCTTGGTCACACAGCTATATTTCAAGTGTACCATAGCTGCCGATGGTTAGCAGCTATTGTCTTGGACTGAAGATCCAGAACATTCTGTCCTCACAGGAAATTCTGTTGAGCAGTGCTGAGAGCTTTGTCTTTGTCTCATTTAACCCTTACACCAAGCCTGTAAAGTGGATTCCATTATTTTCCATGTTTTATTAATAAGGTGACAGAGACAGCGAGAAGTTAAATGTCTTGTCCAAGTTACTGCTCTAAAGGAGAGAATTGGATTTCTGGCCCAAGTTTTCTGGCTCATAACCCATTCTCTTAACCCCTATGCAGCACTTGTCCTTGTACAGCTGAACCGTTCACTTCTGCTGTGTTCGGGGTGTCAGCCAAGACACTTGTTAAAGCTCAGCCAGAATTATCTCTCATGCTTATGTGTATTATCTTTATACTTCTCCCAGGTCCTCTCTACATCCTCCATGCTACCCTTAACACCAGTAACAAAAAACAGATTATACTATGCTGTAAAAAATAACAATAAATTTTAACCCAAAATGTCAGTGTGTAAAATCAAAGGTTTTCAGACATATTCTTAGAAGAAACATGATTTGAGTCACATCTTACTTGCCTAAACAGTGTGTAAGTGGGTCATTTCTTTCTTTTTTGTTTTTGTACCGGAGATTGAACTTGGGTCCTTGCACTTGCAAGGCAGGCACGGCTCCACTGAGCTAAATCCCTGTCCCAAGTGGGTCATTTCTTATGCCGAACTTGACTAAAAAGAAACAGAGCCAAGTGGGATGGTAATTCCAGCACTCTAAGAGACTGAGACATGAAGATCACAAGTTCAAGCCCAGCCTGGGCAATTTATCAATTTAGTAAGACCCTCTCTCTCAAAAAAAAATAAATAAATAAAAAGAATTTTAAAAGTCTGGGGGTACAGGGATTTAGCTGAGTGGCATTGTGCCTGCCTCAAAAGCTCAAGGTCCTGAGTTCAATCCCTGGTGCCAAAAAAAAGTGGGGGGGGGGGGGGATATGGCTCGGTGCAGAGGCCCTAAATTCAACCCCCAGTACTGCAAAGAAAGGGGTGAAGGAGGAAGGGAAGAAAGGAATCTCATTGTTTTGACACTTATTATAACCCAGATTACCTGTAATAATCATTGCCTAAGGAATTGTGAAACTGGTATGCTTATCTGCTGCTGGGGGTATTGTAAACTATTACCCATGTGACAGTTACACCCATTAGAATATCTGAAGGGATTCTAATCATGAGGATTCACCTCAAGGCAATAATTACAGAAAGAATGACAGTTCCTCAGCTGGGAAGCCAGATAATGGGAACATGAGGTTCAGTATACTACCATATTGGGGCGAGGGGGCATGCCTATAATCCCAGCACTTGGGAGGCTGAGGCAAGAAGATTACTGTTTGAGGCCAGCCTGAGATACATAGTGAGCTTAAGGCCAGCCTGAACTACACAGCAAGACCTTCTCACCGAAAAAAAAAGTATACTACCACAAAAAAAAAAAAAACGGTATACTACCACATTCTATCTTTGCGTATGTTTGAAATGTTTCATACTAGAAAGTTACAGAGCTTTTTTAATGTTCTAAACATGTT
>NW_004624741.1:4315147-4359085 GCF_000247695.1 Heterocephalus glaber | reverse complement strand
AAAAAAAAAAAAAACGGTATACTACCACATTCTATCTTTGCGTATGAAGGAAGTATGCACTTTTGATCACTCCTAGTGATTTCTTAAGCTTAGTTTCTTTCTTTTTCTTTTTTTTTTTTTTTTTTTTTTGGTACCGAGGCAGGCGCCAGAACCACTGAGCTAAATCCTTGGCCCCTGAACATGTTCTTAATGAGCCTGAGAAAGGTAGAGCAGAGATGCCCTGCCCTTGGGTTCCTTGTAGAGAAAGTGTGCATCCAAGTGCAGTCTCCATCTGCCCACAGTGAGGTGGCAGGCATGCTTGAGGGCCTGCAGGAAGATAGAGGCTTTTGAGCAGGAACCACCACTGCTGGAATAGGACTCCTAGCTTCGGGTGGGCTTGACAGGAGGAGGGTCTTTGACTTGAAGGAACTGTTAGTCTGAGGAGGGAGGATTCTGTCCTAAGGGAGCCCTACTCTGAGGGGCAGACAAGCTTCCTGCTCACAAGGTGAAGTAGATGTGTACACATTTATGCAAGGGTCTTACGTGCAGAATGGCACACAAGGCAGACATGTATAGGATAACTGACATGTACTTCATCCCAACGTCATGTATAATAACAGTCAAACTCCCAAGTACTTGTGTTTAAATTTTTTTTTAATATTTTAAGGTATGAAGGTAAATTCAGTGCTGGCTCAGTCTTTCCACTAATGGTTCAGATCTGTGTATGGTTTGGTCGACCCTTGGAGAAGACTCGCTTTGTGGCCAAGTGTAAAGGTGAGCTTTGGCCAGACCATGTCCCAGGCCCCAGTGAAAGAGTGCCCCAGCGTTGCCCCTGCTTCCTGGCACCATTTCAGCATTCTGTGTGCTCTCTCATCTCCTCACATTTGTGACCAAAAGCAGGCAGAGGGATTAGAGGTTGCTGGAGTCCCCTATTCCTGACTGTGTGGCCACACAGTTTGATTTCCCTCCCACTGAGTTTTCCCATCCCTGGGAATAACAGCTCCCTGGGACCAGGGAGTCGGGGTAGAAGCTTGAACCCTGGACTCTGGAGTGGGTGACATCCTTGTCCTCTTCCTCTTCTAGCAATTCAGTCCTCCATCAAGCCAAGCCCCTTCTCTGGAAACATCTACCACATCCTGGGCAAAGTAAAGTTTTCAGGTAACTGGGAAGTAGGATTTGGGAGCCCTGTATCATGGAGGGATCAAGTTCATAATGGGAACTCATAGCCTCTGCTGGTACCCTAAGGACCACTAATGCCTCTTCCACTTTCACCCTGCCCCCCTGGGGCCTTAAACCATCAGGCTTTTCTGCTGCCTCTTTTCCCTAAAGGCCCACCTTCTGCAGACCCCCTGCTCTGCCCATGGATGACCACTGAGACCTCTCCTCACAGCTCCTCACTTGGTGTCCCAGAGACTTGCCCCCACCCTGAGCCAGCTGTGGCCTCCTCCTGGGCCTGTCTCCAGGAACTGCCCAGTGCTGTGCTCTCCAGCTCCCAGTCTATTTCTGCCAAAGTCTTGGAGCTTCTACTTCCCTTCTGATGCCTTCTGTCCAGCGGGCCTTTTGATCAGCCTTAGACCTTGGCACCTGGACTAGGGGTCAAGGAAGACCTCAAAACTATTAGAAGTTGGTCAGCTCAGTGACAAGAAGGAGAGAATACCCCAGGGAAAAGGAACAACATTTACTATAATCCAGAGGCAGAATAGGCACATTTCAAGAACCAAAAAGGGTTTACCAAGGTTTACCAAGGCTGGACCCAGAGGATGGAAGGTGCTAGGGTACCTTTAGCTGTTACACGAAACCCCAGCCCAACTACCAGGTGTTAGCTGTTTAATAAGAAGTCAAACCTGGGCATGGTGACATATGCCTGTACTGCCAGCTACTCCGAGGCTGAGGCAGGAGGATCACAAGTTCAAGGCAAGCCAGGGAAGCTTAGGGAAACCTTGTCTCAAAATAGAATAAAAAGAGGGGCCAGGGATTTAACTCAGTGGTGCCGAGCCTGCCTCGAAAGCGCAAGGTTCTGAGTTTGATCCCCAGTACTGGGGGGAAAAAAAAGAATAAAAAGGGCCAGTAAGATGGAATATAGCTCTTGCCTAGTATGTTCAAGACCCCAGGCTCAATCCCAGTCCTGGAGGAAGAAAAATGTCAAGAAGTTGGACAGCAGAGCAAGGCCACTGAGCCCCCAGTTAATGTGTGTCTGTATGTTACTCCGTTCTTGGTGTCATCCATTCTTGGCACCACTCTTGTCAGGTGGTGCTGCAGGCCTAGGTGTCACAGCCAGACTCCACATCCAGCCAATGTTTTGGTGTAGACCTCCTCTCAGTCTTTCAGATGCCACAGGTGAAGAGTCAGGCTCCACCTCTTCTCACATATAAGCCTTTTCTTTTTCTTTTCTTGAGACAGAATCTCATTATGTAGCCCAGGCTGGCCTTGAACTCAGAGCAATTCTCTTGCCTCAACCTCCAGAGTGCTGGTACTACAAGTGTGCACCACCACACTTGATTCACCTTTCTTTCCTCTTGGGTTCCCTGTCTGAGTTAATAATGTCTTCTGATCACTTGAACCAGTGACACTCCTTTTGCACCTTCCTCTCTTACTCCTTCCTTTCCAACTTGCCATCAGTCATGTCACTTCTCCCTTCTGAATTTATTAGGAATCTGTCCCAGCCATCTGATCAGTACAGCCTCAGGATAGTCTTATCTTTCAGGGTGGGTCTCAGGAACAAGTATGCATTCCCTTGCAGACTCTGAAAGGACAATGGAGGTCTGCCACAACACTCTGGCCAATTCCCTGAGCATCGTGCCGGTTTTGGAGGGACCCAGGCCACCATCAGACTCAAGAAGCATCCCTCAAGACAGCAGCGGGCAGCAGGAGTGCTACCTTGTGTTCATTGGCTGCTCCTTGAAGGAAGATAGCCTCAAGGACTGGCTCCGGCAGTCAGCTAAGCAGGTAGCTGCTAAACCCCACACAGCCCTGGCACAGGTGTGATCAGCACAGCTCAGGCTTTCACTGGCTGGTATAAGCCCCTCTCCAGCCTCCACTGGGCCACACCTCACAGGCTGGGCTAGGATTTAGGAATACTTTGAGAGTGGGAGGAACCCCCTCAGGGGAACTCTAGGCTTCCAAGATTGTTTACTCAGATCCAGGTTTTCTTCCAGCAGTGAATCGTAAGCCTCTCAGCACAGCCTCAGGGGTTTGGCTTATCCTAGAACTCTGAAAGTAGAGCTGGCTGGGCCTAGGAATTTTATAGACTCTCCTTTGGGACCAGCTTTATACTGAGGAGGCCTGGGCTGCCTCGCCTGGATAAACTCTTGAATGGTACTTTACTATGGGACTACATGTTGTCCTTTTGTGTCTGTCTTTTGTGGGGTTAGGGATGAAAATCTGCAGAGGCAGGGCCATGCTGATTTCCAGAAGCTCCAGGCTCTGCCATTTGTTCCTCACTCCCTTGCAGGGTGCGGTGGTGGGAGAGTGATCTCAGGGTAGGAGCAGACAGGCAGCGTACCTAGTCTGGGCCATAGACCACTGGTGTACCTTCCCCTCCACATACTGGACCCCCAGAGCCCTCCCCACATCTCCCTCAGCTCCATTCCAACCTGTCCTCTGCTACATCTCTGCACAGAAGCCTCAGAGGAAAGCTCTGAAGACCAGGGGAATGCTGACCCAGCAGGAGATCAGGAACATCCATGTGAGTGCACCACCCTGGCCTTTCCCCTCTGTGCCCCAAGACTGCCTCCTAGGCCTATGTAGATTGCCCTTTTGCCTCATTGAGATAGGTGGAAAACCTCTGGTGTGACATAGACGCGAGAATGAGGACAGTCTGCCTGTAGAAGTAGGCAAGAGGAGGAGGCCTACCTGTCACCTATTCAGGCAACCCCAGAAGACCTCTATCCAAGATAAACCAGAGTGCAGGTCATGGTGGCACAGTCCTGTAATCCCAGAGCTCTGGGAAGCTGAAAAAGAAAGCTAAGTTTGAGCCCAGGTTGGGCAATATTTTTGTTTGGTGTTTTTTTGAGACAGGTCTCACTATGTAGTTCAAGCTGGCCCTGAACTCACAGTGTAGCCCAGGCTGGCCTCAAACTCGAAAATCCAATCCTCCTCCCTCAGTCTCCCAACTTCTGGGATGACAGGTGTTTGCCATCATGCCCAGCTTCAGTTTGTGCAATTTAATGACTTAGTAAGACTCTGTCTCAAAATAAAAATTTAAAAGGTGCTGGGGATGATGGCCTTGGGTTCAGTTCCCAGTAAGAGAGGGAGGGAGAGAGAGAGAGAGAGAGAGAGAGAGAGAGAGAGAGAGAGAGAGAACCAACTACAGCACCAGGGAGAAAGGTGTACAGAAGTTGATCATGGGAAGGTTGTGGAATCCTAAGGCCACAACAAGAGGTACTTAATGACTCCCACCCAAACTCCAGGCTGACCTCTAGCCTCTGTCCCAGGGCCCATGCCCACTAGAGCCCTTTCCTAAGGGGCTTGGCATCAAAAGGCCTAGACAATGTCCCGGCACCAGGATGCACTGTGTCATAGGCCCAGTGATGAGCAGCTGGGGCAGGAGAGAACTCGGAGAAGGAGGAAGGAGGAGAAGCACTGGAGAAGGAGGCCCCTTCATCGCCAACCCATTTCAGTCCTACACAGCTTGGATGCTCCTGAGGAGCAAAGCAGACCTTGGAATTGTTCCACAAAGGCAGGCCTTGAACAAAGATTGGAGTGGATGCAGCTTATTTTGGAAGTTATAGGAGATGATAGGGATGTGGAAAAGGGAGAGGGAAAGGGACACAGCCAACCAAGGGTGGTTATCAGACCAGTACCCTGGAAACCATGACAGCTTAATCTCCTTAGGAACCCCCTGGGTGGTGGTGGGAGCTGTCTTAATAAGATAAGGACTGTTTATGTGGTTGTGAAGTTTTGTTTTGTCTTTTCCAGTACTTGGGGATTGAACCCAGGGCCCTCATACTAAGCTACATCCCCAGCCCTTTTGTTTTGTTTTGTTCAGACAGGGTCTTGCTATCTAGTCCAGGCTTGCCTTGAACTCACTGTGGAGCTCAGGCTGGCATCAAATTCATGGCAGTCCTCCTGCCCCAGCCTTCCAGAGTGCTATAATTACAGGCATGACCACTACACCCAGCATGTTTGCTTGTTTTTAATGAGTGAATGAATGGTAGAAAATACAGTTATCAAATAATTCTATCTGAACTCTTTTTTTTTTTCACAGGTGAAACGCCACCTAGACCCCCTACCTGCAGGTTACTTCTACAATGGCACCCAGTTTGTTAACTTCTTTGGGGATAAGACTGATTTTCACCCTCGTATCCTTTGAAGCAGCTTGGTCCCTGTGTGGAATCTTACTGGCGAGGTAGGGCAGTGAGGTGCAAGCCTGTCAGTGGAGCAGGTGTCTGCTGGAGCCAGTGCAGCTGCATTCAGAGGGGCTGGGGACACACAGGAGCAAACCACTGGAGTCCACTTTCATGTTGGCCTTTTAAAGTTGTTAAAATTAGATTTGTCCTATGTGGTGGTGCACGCCTGTAATCCCAGCACTGGGAAATGGAAGCTGAAGCAGGAGGATTTCAAGGTCTTTAGCAAGACCCCATCTCAAAATATAAAAAAATTAAGGACTGGGGATGTAGCTCAGTATTAGAGGGCCCCTGGATTTGATCCCCAGTACCAACAAAAAACACTTTTTTTATTTTACCCCTTATTGAATGATTGCTAATGTTACTCTGCGGGGTGCAGTTGGAGTGCAGCTGTGGTAACACCGTGAGTTCTGTGGTCATCAGGTTATTGTGATTTCCAAATTGGAGACAGCCCGGTTACAAGTAACCCTGTAAAAAAGTGGACAGGCAAACATAAGATGGGGAGCCACTGGTATACTAGGGAAGTCAAAGGGCTCCATTCTAGGACTTCCTAAGGTCCTGTGCCAACACCTGTCACAGTCTTCGTACCTGTGATGCTGCCTGGCACACATCCCTGTATCACCTGCCCACAGGCCCCTCATCCTCCAGGTTCAGGTTTCTTCCTTAACCTCGGCCCAGTCATGGACCAGTTCATGAATGACTACGTGGAAGAAGCCAACCGGGAAATTGAGAGATACAACCGTGAGCTGGACCAGCAGGAGTACCATGACCTCTTTGAGCAGAAGCCCTAGAGGAAGCTGGGCCCACAAGCCCACCAGAGATGGACAGACGGTGTCTAAATGTCTGATTCCTGCTCTCCCAGTGGCCCCCCTGGAGGAGCTTGGTCCTCCCTGCCCCCATGTGTTGGCTTGAGTGCATGTTGTCTTTGTTCTCTCTGCAGCACTGAAGAACATCACCTGCACCACTTTTGGGGGGAGGGGGGAGCCTGCCCTGTGTGTGTAGGCCAGGCCCTCTGGGCTTCTGGTAACAGTGCTTCCTTTGGGCGCTGGCCACAGGATGAGGGTAGGGAGAAGCATTGGGATTACATTGAGGAGCTCCCAGGATTTACAAGGAACCCCCCAAACTGCAGCCAGGCCTGGGTGCCACCCACCCCAGACCTCAGATGCCACCCCAGGTCATCCCTCATCCTCAGGAGTATCTACTGCTCCTAAAGGAGCTGGCCCTGCTGGCCCTGGGCCCAGTCTGAGGGGAGTGGCACAAGCCCAGCCCCAGCCCAACCCATAGAGCCAGGAGCTTGGGCCCAGAGCCACAGCATGCTCTCCATGAGGGGATTCCCTTGTGGCACTCAACTGAGGGCAAGGCATGATGCTTTCCAGGAGTGTGTGGCTCTCAAGTTGACATCAGCAGTCACCCTGTGATTGGTTCTTGAGCTCTGCAGCATCGCTTTGTGTCCCTAATTCAGGGACAAGAGCAGGCCTGCTCCCCAAGCCCCTGGCACTCCTGTGCTTCCTTGTCAAAAGGAGCATCCTACAACTGATTAGTTAGAAGTATCAGTCTCCAGCACTCAGCCTTGCCAGGGAATACCTACTTCTCAGCCCCAAAGTTCAGGAAATTCATGGCTCCCAGCCATCATTCCTGGCCCTGGATTTGTTTGGATACTGAGATCTAGCATTTTCAAAGAACTCCAATACCCAAGTTAGAATTCCTTTCAGTGATTTTGTTTTCACTGGACCATAAAGCAGAGGAAATTTAAATTGTGTGCCATGCCGGATCTTCATAATTAGTTTGTGGGACAGGGGGTCACAGGCACTGATATGATACTTAGGAGATGTCCATTAGGTTTTCAGCACCTCAGCTGCCTGGATTGTAAATGTTTTCTGAATTTCACATATTTTTGCATGCCTTAGGAAGAAGCACATAGGTGAAACCAGCATAGTTTCCTGTAATGTAGAGGGGTTTTGAGAGAAGCCCCTGGTGCAGAGGATTGCTCAAGTGGAGCACAGAGGCCTGAGTGCAAATAGCAAGCAAGTAGCAAGAGCTTGTCAGTAAAATAGACTTGTATTAGAAAAAAAACTCTATATTTGAAGCAAAATGAACAAAACTGCAAATACCATTGAAAGAGAAATCTTGCATTAAGAAAGGCTCCTGATATTCAGGCCCATATGCCCCAGTCCCAGCTCAGTGACACAGGTTCTGCTCTGGAGCCGAAGTCTGAGAGCCCCTGACTTCTGGCTGGCCAGAGTCCAGGACCCACAAATGGGCAGCCTCTGCTTCAGAATCAATAACATAGATCATAAGTGCAATTGATTAATAAGCAATGAGTTACTATAGCTTCCTTTAGCTCTGCCGAGCTCTTTTTAAAAACTCAAACTTGAGCAGCCTTAAAAAAGGGAAAGGGGGGTGGGGGTTGGGGGCCCACAGGCCATTTCATTTCTTCCAGGGGTTGCTGTGAAGTTTTCAGTGGAAGCTCTAGAAGTAGGAGCTTGAGCCATTTTCCTGACTGCCCTGGGCTGGCAGTCTGGCTGCTGCACAAAGGAGTTTTTAAAGAGGGGTCGGGTCCCGTGCACAAGAGCAGGCCTTCCCCCCATGTAGGACTTCACTATGTGGTGATGTTGGTTTCTGACCATTATATATAGAAATGCTCTCTCACCAACCTGCCCCACTGTCCCCATTGCCCTCCTTGTAGAGGGAAAACTTCAATTACCTCAACTTAAATATGAAACTGTGATTGAAAAAAAGGTAAAACAAGTATCAAAGCCAAAAAGGCAAAACTGGCTGAAGCCTCTACAGACGCTCCCCAGCCTGCTTGGGAGTGTAAAGGGGCTCACTTGTGAGAGGGCTTTCCTAGGCATGTGCTGTGCCCCTGGTGAAGGGCACAGCGCAGTACACTGTGAGCTCTTTGAGGACTAGGGCCGGGAGTGCGTGGTCTCCCACACTGCTCCCCTGGAACCTGCAGCCTCTAGGTGTGGACTGTGCAGTTTTATATCCACTCTCTTTCTCTGGGCCCAGGAGCAAAGTCTTGGGCTGTCCCCAGAGGAAAGGCCACGACACTGTGTTTTAGCTTCTGATCTTAGAAGTGGATACCAGGGACCCAGCAAAGACAGGAGAGCAGTTTCCAGGGATAGGCACAAGTCCACCAGGGGCTTACATGCTTTTGCCACCTTTCCTATTAACAGCTTCAGTTTTATATCACCAGAGTGAGTGTGATAATGGTGACTGAATGGTTACTGAAGTTATGGGTTACTTTGTTTTGATGTGGGAGATTCGTTTTTTGATTGGAAAGAAGAGGCAGAAATTGGAGACAATGATATTACCCTAGGAAGGGGCCACGACCAAGGAATCTGGTTGGCTCCACCAAGCCCTTGGGTGCCCTGACCTGAAGCCTAGGTCCTGGCCCTTCAGGTTGGGATAAAAAGTTCCCTCCTAAATTCTATGAGGATTTTGGAGAATTTTTGCACAGTAATAAAGCTCTGGGTTGCTCTTTGGGCTTCACAAAAGGGAAAAGTTCAACTCAAAGATTGTAAACTATTAAGTATTTCAACAGTGATGCTGAGTAGTCGAATAGTTGTACCTCAAAAAGTAGGTGAGAAATGGCTTCCTCCTTGTCCCAGGTGGTCAACTACTAATGACATAAGAGCTCACTTACGTGCCAAAATTCACTTTTATACTAGTTTTTCAGTGCTTTAATATTTGTAACTTAAATTTTAAAACTCATATTTACAAACCCTACTGTAACTTCAGTGAAACCGAATTGTGTGATTGAAGCTTTTTGCTTATTATAGTATTTATTACACTACTTAATTCAGTAAATATATAAAGTAGCCTTCAATTTATTTTTATATTATTTTACATGGTTTTTTTTTTAACTGCAGTTGTGTATGTGAATTTACCTTGGTAATTAAGATGTAACCCTAAGGACCAATAAACTATCACTGAACAAGCAAGGCCTCCTTCCCATCATCGCCTACCCTGTAGACTGTCCCATGGCATTTCTGGGATAGGTTGAAAAGGCACATGCCTGGGAACTGGGGGCCTTCCCTCAGCTAAAACCCTGGCCGGGTGCCTCTTACTGTGACTGCTGTGATAGTGAGGCAAAAATACATATATTTACCAGGAAGAACTAGGCATGGTAAGGAACACCTGTAATCCCAGCACTCATGAGGCTGAGGCAAGAGGACTTGAGCTACATAATGAAACCTGCCTCCAAAAAAACCTTCCCTTCCTAAAAATTCTTTTTCTGAATAGGATTCAACAAACCTGCAAACTTATTCTACAAAAGAGTGGGTTAGTTTCTTTTATTTTAGCCTTGTGAGCTCCTCAGGCCCAGCCCAGTGACAAGAGGATGCCTTGGACACTTCCCTCCCCAGACCCCAGCGTACCTCAGACAATTAACTCTTATGAAACCACCTGGCTTACAAGGTGGGCACTGGAGCCCCAGAACCTGGTGAGGGGCTCACAACAGCTCTCTCACTCCTCCTCCCCAGCACGTCACCCTTGGGATTGAACCCAGGGCCTCCTGTATGCTGGGCACTCACCCCTCATCTCCAGCCCCTCACTGTTGTCTGACCAACCTGGCAGAGGTACAGGAAGCTGATCTGTTGGCCCATTGGTCCCACTTTATAAATGGGGGCACCTGAGGTGCACAGGGGTGCAGATGCAGAGCCACTCTCTTGACCCACATTGAATTTGAGAGTCCTTGTAGCACTTGGGTGTTGAGATGGCCTTGGTATCAAGAATCTTAAGGGGAAGATTGGCCCACCAGTAGCTCTAAAGAATACACACCGCTCAGCTCGATTGGTGTTACTTGTGTTGAGTGCACAGACCCAGGCCTCCCTTCGTGCCAGCTCAGTCTAACTCCCCAACCAGGCACCCAGGAACAAAACCCCCTGCCCATGGGGAAAGGGCTGCCTGGGTCACACCATAAAGGACCTCAGGCAAGGGGAAGTGCCGTGGGCAGATTAGTGTGGCCCCCAGCAGTGTTTCTAAAGCGGTTGGGAGGCGTGGTCTGGATTTTGGAAGTTCAGTGAGATCATTAGTCATGCATCATGCCCAGACCCAATGCAACCCTGCATGGGCGGGGTCTGATAGCCAGAGAAGGTGGGCAGCAGCCTCCTGCAAGTTTGAGCTCTGTTTGCATTTCCTCCAAACCTCCAGGACCTGGGGTCAACCCCCAAAGAATTACCAGGAAGAGTGAGAGAGGGTTCAGGGTTCCCAGCTAAGAACTTCCGAGGGCCAGGAAGATTTACAGGTCAGAAGACCTAGGGGCAGAGAAGGGAGCCACACCCCAATGGGTCCCACAGTGGAGACAAGGGACTATTGAAATGTGAGAGCTGAGTGACAGCAGAGCAGGAGCCTCAGAATCAGGGAACCCTGGCAGAGTGGATTTGAGGATTTAGAGTAGGGGGTTTCATGTGGAGCTGCCAACAACCACAGGCCTCTCTGAGGAGCATGGAGAAATGATGATGGGCAAATTTCTATCCTCAAGTGTAGGGGACAGTCACACCCAAGGGCAGCATACCACCCAGCCCCTTTCCTGGCCGGCTGACAACAAAGGGTACAGCTTGCTTCCCATAGAGTCCAGAGTGGTACCAGCTTCGGATTGGTGCTCAAAAGGCACCAGGGCCCTCTCTGCATCCTTGGTGGCCTCACTGTCCCCTCACAGTGAGCTTCCTCTGTGCCACTAGCAGTTCCGACACTCCCAGGGCAAGACCCCTCCCTCCTCCACAGGTGTCCCCAAAGTCTGGGCTCCCCTTCCCATCCTTGGCCAAGGTTCACTTGTGAGCCCCAAAACCAGGCCCATGTGGGAGCTGGATCTCCCAAAGTAGGGTTTGCTCCCCAGACAGCACTGCACATCTCCTCAGGCTGCTTCTGAGTCTTTCTGTTAAATCAGATACCTACTTGATTTTTATAAATGTTTTTTGTCACCCTTTTTAGTACAAGTAATAGGAAGCATCATTTTTGCTTTGTTTTTGTGTATCAGGGTCTTTACACTGAGCTACATCCCCAGAGGCATTTTTTTTTTTTCCAGTACTGGGGACTGAACTCAGGACCTTGCATTTGCGCTCAGTCTCCAGAACCACTGAGCTAAATCCCCAGCCCCACCAGAGGCTTTTTTTTTTTTTGTACAGGGGATCAAACTCAGGACCTTGGGCTTGCAGGGCAGGCATGGTGCCTCTGAGTTAAATCCCCCAGCCCCTTTATTTTTTATTTTGAGACAAGCTCTTGCTAAATCACTAAATTGCCCACAGGCTAGGCTCAAAGTTGTAATCCTCCTGCCTCAGCCCCACAGAGTGCTGAGATTACAAGCATGCACCACCAGGCCTTGCTAGGAAGCAGTTTTCTTGTTGTTGTGTCTGTGCTGATGATGGTGACTTAACCCCCTCTGTACTGGGACTTGAACTCAGGACCTCACACATACTCAGCACATGCTCTACCACTGAGATACTCATCCACCTCCAGCCCATGGTGGTGATTGTTTTGTTTGTTTTTTAAAACAGGGTCTCATTATGTAGTTCAGGCTGGCCTTGAACTCAAGAACTCATGGCAATCCTCCTGAGTGCTAGGATTATAGATGTGCACCACCACACCCAGCCAGAGAGCCTTTTTGAAGGAACAACTGACAAGACAAAATGACTAAGTAGACAAGACCCAAGGATGACCTAGAGGTAAAAGTGGAAAAAGCCAAAGTGGAAAAAACCCCAACATTTTGAAACAATTCCAATAACTATTTGTTTCAATCTCTAAAATTTGAAGAAAACTACATTTGTTTATTCACAAATTATTCCTGTTTTTCCCAAGCCTCTCTACTACTAAATTGATCTTTTAAAAATGTGCATGATAATAAATGACTATAAGTCTGCAGAAAATAAATGGTAGCCAAATAAAGTGTGAATATATTTGCTTTAATCTGCAGTTACTACTGCTTTTCCTGCACCAATACATAGAAGCCCACACTTTCTCCTCTTCTTGCAGTTCCACATTTTTAAGAAACTTTACATCTCTACTCTGAAACTTCATGCATGGATGAATGTACAAATAATAGAGAAATAAGGACAACAGGAAATGGAAAGATGGCTTGATAAGGAAAATTATTTCAGCTTGTGACTAAAACTTCATGGAATTTTCTACCTAAAAGGAGTCCATTTCCTTTCTTTCTTTCTTTTTTCCTCCCTTCCCTCTTCTCTTTCTTCTTCCTGTGTGTATGTTTGTGCATTACTGGAGATTGAATCCAAGGCCTTCACAATCACAATGAGCCTCATCCCCAGCCCTTTTTATATTTTTCATTTTTAATCTTTTTTTTGTTTTTGGTATGAGAGATCAAACTGAAGACCTTGCGCTTGCCAGGCAGGCGTGGTGCCATTGAGCTGAATCCCTGGCCCTTTATATTTTTTTATTTTGAGAAAGGATCTCACTGAATTATTCACAGGCTTACTCAAACTTGCAATCCTCCTGCCTCAACCTCTCAGAGTGCTGTGACTACAGATGTGTGCCTCCACACTCAGCTGAAGGAGTTCATTTCAACCTCCTAGTTTTATAATGAAAATGACCCCAGACCTGAAGAGGCTGGAGTCTTACCCTAGAGGGTTACCCTGGTCCTCCCCACTGACATTGACAGCAGCATCAGCCCTGGGTGGGAAAGGAGAGGTGTTGGTGGGGAGAACAGGGAGGGACCGTGAATGGACAAGGAAGGCAAGGGTGACCAAGAGGTGACAGGCCAGAGGACCTGAAGGTAGCCAGTCAGAATTCCTGCAGTGGCTGGCAATGAGATTCCAGTGGGGCAGGACCTGGGAGCAGATGAGAAGTGGGGACTTTTGGGCCCAGGCCTTCTGGGTAAAGGAGGTTAGGCCATGGCTATGTCTGTCCACAAGTGTTTATTGGCTGAGAAGTTGGGCTCTGGGGCTGGAACCAGGTCTGAGCATAGAGTGGCAACCCTGGAGCCTCACTGCCTAGCAGTCTGCTGGCCAGATTGAATCTCTGAGCCCAGAGCCCTTAAGCCAGTGATTGTGAACCTTTTAGAGCTTTAAATGATAAACAGCCCTCAACAGCACCTGTGCCTAGGTTTGCCACCACTGCCTTAGGCCCTGCCCACTGTCACATTCTGACTATGGATGGGACAGAGAGGGCTGAGGGAAGACACCCTGAGGGGAGAGGTTTCTAAGGGCCCTCTTCAGGGCAGGGCTTCTAGCCTTCCTGGCAGTCCTAGTTGGGGTGAAATCAAGGGAAAATCTGAATAAACCTTCCTGCTTCACTGATCTCTAGTTTCCTGCTTCTGTCATTAATCTTAGAAATAGCTTTAAAGGGGCCAGGGATTTAGCTCAGTGGTGCCGCACCTGCCTGGCAAGTACAAGGTCCTGAGTTTGATCCCCGGTACCACACACACACACACAAAAGCTTTAAAAAAGAAAAGAAATAGCTAAGCAGTAAAGTGTAGTTTTGCTATAGATGACACACTGACTTATGGTCACTGTGGTGACAATTTAAGCTGCTTTCTGGAACTTGGAGTTAGCCTTGCCCAGTTTAACCCACAGGTTACTACAACCCCTTCCTTCAGGCCCGTGAGGAGATACCTGAAGGGTGAGTTTTGATGGCAGAGAAGTCCAGACTCCACCACCGAGCCTGCTCACAGCCCATTTCATGAATGTGTGTCCTGTGAAAAGCCATAAAGTCTGCTGCGTGCATGCAGACCACCACCACTACTTCACTCTTCTGCTTCTAGTGCCTTTGCCCACACCTCAAGCTACCTGCTGCTTTATCCCATAAACACCCCTAAGTCTGTCTCCTAGGGAGTGGACTTACTTGCTCGCCCATTGCCACACCTGGGCTACTCTTTCTCCTCTGCAATAACTCATCCTTTCAGTGATTGACATACTGAGTGTCAAGGGAAACAGGGCTGGCTCAGTGACAGGGGCCTAGGTCTTTCTCAGTAGGGTGAGGTGTGGGTGGCCTCCAAGAGAGGCTGCTGTGTTACTTGGGTACCAAA
Organism: Heterocephalus glaber; assembly: GCF_000247695.1. The sequence goes on along the minus strand of NW_004624741.1, from coordinate 4,344,781 downwards.
AGGCCATCCCTCTGGGGGACCTGGAAATGCCTCAAGAGAGAATGGAGGCCAGCAGAGGCCATGTATATATCTCTGGTCCCCCCCGACCCCCAGCATCACCAGTGTGTCCAGTCCTCCTCAGAGAAGGGGAAACGCATCTGGGGAGAAGATAATCCAAAAAAGAATTAGAGGTGGACAGGAGGTTGGCATGACTGGTGGCTGCTTGTCCACTGGGACAACCAGGGAGTACCAGGGAGTTAACCACAGTAGGCAGTGAGCTCAGTCTATACTCCTCCATGGGCATGGAGTTCCCACAAATAAGTAACTGTTAAGAGAGGACAAGTCCTCACACAGAGTGACAGCAGGGTGACAGTCTCTCCTCCCAGGAAAGTGAGAAGGCTGCACAGCTGCTCTGGAGAAGGTTTTGAGGGGCTGAGGATATAGGGCAGGGCAGCGGGACCCTCAGGGAGTGTGGCTGGCTTCAAGGTGCAGGAAGTCATGCTGGCCTGGGTCAAGAAAGGCAAGGCATCCAGGATGGGAAAGCTGAGAAGCCGATGTGAAAAGACAGTGATGGCTGGGGAGTCTGGGGGCGGGGGGAGGAAGCAGGAAGAATGGGGAGTTTCTGCCTAGGCACCCGTCGGGCATGACTGGAAAGCTTGGGCAGCAATGGAGTGGAAGTCGAGGTCACCTGGGAGCAGCTTTGGCTTGAACTGCCTCAGGAACTATCCAGGGAGATTTCGATCTGCAGTCAGAAAAACATCCGGGTTTTACTGAGCACCTACTATACTGGGTGCTGCATTGTTGAAGGACACACAGTCCTGCTGTTGGGGCATCCATGTCTAGCCAGGCAGACAAGACCCAGGCAGTAGGTAAGAAGAATGGAAGAAAGATCTCCAGGGTTTTGGGCCATGGGTCTGTGAAGGCAGGAAAGCTGGAACCTACTTTGGAGAGTGTGACCAGGGAAGGTCCCTGAGACACTGTGGTGAGACCCCAGCGGCACACAGACTGTCAAGGCCTTGAGGCAGTCAGGGGACAGTGGTAGAGGACCAGCAGCACTGGCAGCTGCAGTGACATGCACTGAGGAGCAGGAGTTATGAGGTGGGGAACAGCAGCAGCCAGGATGTATAGAAGCTGAGCCACCCCATAGCACAGCTGGGAGTTTGGAAATGTCCTTTGCTAAGTGGACGGGAAGACACTGTGGATGGAGTGGCTTATGGGAGAAGGGGATGGGGGAAGGGTGTGGCAGGAGGGTGCTGGTTAGGGGCCAGGTGATGGGCTAGCTGGGGTTGGGACCAATTAGATCTCTGGGCTTTTTATTTTGGTTTGTTTTGTTTAGTTTGTTTTTGATACTGGTGATTAAACCCAGGGCCTCACACATGCTAGTCATGCACTCTTATCAATGGGCTAACATCCCCAGCCCTTTTTATTTTTTGAGATAGTCTCACTAAGTTGTCCAGCCTAGCTTTGAACATGGGATCCTCCTGCCTCAGCCTTCCAAGTAGCTGGGATTTTGAGCCTGTTTTGTAGGTAAAGGCAGCAACCCTTGCTTGTGGATTTGATGTAAATGAGCCAAGGTGAGTCTCAGGTCTGGAGGAACTGGGTGGAAAGTAGATTCAGGGGCCCTATTCAGGTGTGTTTCATTTGATTTGTGCACTGGCCATTTGGGTATGTATGGGCTGCAGGTTAAGTAGGCCATGGCTTGTGGTAGTCAGGAGCTCAGTGGCTAGAGAGAAGAAACAAAGGTCAGCAGTGACTGACAGAGCCAGGGTGAAGGGGAACATGAGCCAGGCTCCTAAAAGAGATGTCACAGATGGTCTATGTACTGCCACAGGAGTGACAAGAAAGCTGAAGTAGGGTGGCCTGGAGAGTAGTTTCCACAACATGGTAGGGATGGAAGACAGGGTTTTTTTTTTAAGCAAAACATTTATTGGTACATTTTAGATATACATAATAACATTCATCATAGGGAATATGTACGTGTACATGATACATCTTGCTTCTTTTTTTCCCATTTGCCCCTCCCTTCAACCCCTTTTCTTCCTTATTTACAAAAGCTTTGTGGGCTGGGGATTTAGCTCAGTGGTGCTGCCGCCTTCCTCTCAAGCACAAGGTCCTGAGTCTGATCCACAGTACCAAAAAAAAAAAAGCTTTGTTTCCAGTTTTTCCTTCTATTTTCTCTTTTTTCTTGTCCCTTCCTTCCTTCCCTCTTTCCCTTGTTCCCTTTCTCATTTGAACATTTTCTTCCTATTTTCCAATATCTATTATACATTTTAGACTTTATTTCTACTTTCAGTTTCTCACACTAGAGAAACAGTGCAGTATTTAAACATGTGTGTCCAATTTATTTCATTTAAAAGTATGGTCTCGAGGTGCATCCATTTACCTAGAAATGTCTCAAACTCATCCTTCTTTATGCCACAGTAATACTCCATTATATAGAAAAAAACCACATCTTCTTTATCCATTCATCAGTTGATGGGCATTTGGGCTGTTTCTAAGATTTAGCTATTACAAATTGTGCTGCTATAAACATAGGTGTGCATATATCATTATGGTATGATGCTTTTAATTTTTTCAGGAAGATAACAAGAAGGGGAATAGCTGGGTCAAATGGAACCTCTAGTTTTGGGGGGTTTTTGAGGAATCTCCACACTAATTTCCACAGTGGTTGTACCAGTCTGCACTCCCACCAACAGTGGAGAAGGGTTCCTTTTCCCCACAGCCAGGCCAGCATTTGTTATTGGTTGATTTCTTGATAACAGCCATTCTTTCTGGAGTGAGATGGAATCTCGGCATTGTTTTTTAATTTGCATCTCTCAAATGACCAGTGATGTTGAACATTCTTTCATACCTTTACTCTTTCTACTTCTGGAAGACAGGTTTGAGTGATTTATTTTTGCGTGTTTGTCATTGTTGTTGTTTGAGGGGTTTTTTGAGACAGGGTTTCACTATGTAGCCTAGGATGGCCTTGAACTCTCAGCGATCCTCCAGGTATGAGTAATCTGAAGAGAAGTAGAGAGGGAGTTACTTTGTTTGATTGTTTTTTGGTACTGGGGATTGAACTCCGGTCCTTGTGCTTGTGAGGCAGAACCGCTGAGCTAAATCCCCGGCCCCTGGGCATGGTGTCGTAAACCTGTAATCCCAGCACTCAGGAGGCTGAGGCAGGAGGATCAACTTGAGGTCAAGGCCAGTCTGGGCTATATAGTGAGTTCAGGGCCAGCCTGAAATACAAAGGAAGACCGGCCTCAAAAAACAAAACAAAACAAAAAGTGTGGCTGGGGGAAGTGCACCTGGAGGTTCCAGGAAGTGTGTTGGTTTTTAGTAAGATTCTTTCTATATACAGTTCTCACCCCAGTTTCTAATTGTAGGCAAACTAAGTTGCATACAAGATAAACTGAGCTGGAAGTGCTTTGGACAGAGGTGCCTTGTGGGATCCAAGTGCTTGACTTTTTTGTTCACAGGCCAATGAAGTCAGAGGCCCCAGGGGAGGGAATGAGAGGGTTCCAAGTACCTGCTTCTTCCAGTAGCCATGCAGCACTGGTCGGGAGACCCAGGCACCTGTCTCTGCCTCAGCTCCTGATATCTGTGGGACAGGAAACCGCCTCTGAGACCAGGGCCACAGCACAGGACACTAAAGCCAGAAGGGCTCAGTGTGAGTTCCTTTGAGAGGTAGATAGAAAGGCAGGGGGACACAGGCACCCTAGGGAGGACTAAGGTCCTATGACGGGGGAGGAGGAGGCTACGGTAAGGGGGATGAACCTGAATGGGAAGGAGCAGGTGTTTGGGAGCTGCTGGGACAGAGATGTCGAAACCAAGCCATTCCCAGACGTCGGAGGCCGGAGGTGAAAGCCAAGGCCCATCCAGTCCGATTCCCTATGCAAGGTCAGCCCCCAACGTCCACCTAGCCGCTGCCGGAGGCCGGAAGTCTGTGGCTGGCGAGAGCTCTGGCTAACAGAGTTCTGGTCCCAAAGGCGTGGCAGAGGGGCTTGTAGAAGACCCGAAGAGTCTCCCCCAGGGCCACGGGACCACGGCTGCAGCTGTTGCGCAGAGGTGGGTGGGCCTCTGCTTACACCGCGCCCTTTCCTGGCTGGAGGACTGTGGCGGAAGCCTCTGTCCCAGCAGGGTAAGGGGAACCGCCGAAGGTCTTGCCGCAGGCACACAGTGGCGCGGGCTGGGGGATAAGGCGCAGGCCGCAGAGCAGCGCGCATCCGCCTGCCTTGCGCACCACTGCCTTCCCGCACACGCGTACACGCGAGCACAGACTTGCACCACCACACACCCACACCACTCCTCGCACGAGAGCCAGCTCCCGCCCGGCCAGGAAAACAGAAGGCGGCGGGGGCATTTTGGGAAGGAGAGAAGCCGAGAGTTGAGAGGGGAGCAAACCTGAAGCCGCGGAGCTGGGCCGGGGCCGAACCCGGGGAAGGCGCGCCGGCCCGTCCAGTTAGTCCGGGCGCGCTTCCTGGAGGAGGAGGAGGCCAATTAAGGGCCGAGCCCAAGCGATGAATGCAGAAGGCGGAGCTGCAGGCCCCCAGGAGAGGGGGGTGGGGGCCGGCGACACAGTTAAAGCGGACACCGGAGAAGCCCTCGACCCACCGCAGTCGCATTCTGGCGGGGACTGCATGGTCGTCGGGCTTCTACACAAAAACTTCCCAGCCCCGCCCAGGCCTTCGCCCCGCGTGGCCTGAGCGGGTGCGCTTGCGTTGTCCGAAAGGAGCTGGGTCTACGCGGCTTGGCCAAGCCGCCGCGGGCTCGCAAGAGCAGTCGTCTATTTACGGGGCGAGGGTGCGAGGGGGGCGGACTGCTAACCCGCCCTTGGCGACCCTTCCTCCCCTTCTCAAGGGCGGGGCTTCCGAGCGGCTCTAGGACCCAGGCGAGGTGCGGGGGGTGTGTCGCCGGCTCCCGCCCATTTGAGGTCCCGCGGCGCCCGAGGACTAGGACCCGGTGGTGAGCGCAGCAGTCCGGCCAAACTCCCGAGCCATGGCCGCGGCCAGCAGGCGCGTGTTCCATCTCCAGCCGTGCGGTGGGTGCTGGAGCCCGATGGCGAGGCGGGGCGCGGCGGGGAAGTCAAGGCATCTAGGCGGGGTCGCGGAGCCGTCGGGGCACCGGACAGCGCCCATGGGCAGGAGGACTGTGGGGCCCCCTGCCTGGGGCGCGATCCTGGCTGTGGGTCCAGTCGAGAGGGAGCCAGAGTCAAGGCGCATGACTGAGGCCTCTGCACTCTCCGTCTGGAACCCTTCAGCGTCTGAGCAAAGATGCGGCGGGTGGAGGGGTCGGGCAGCAGGCAGAGTGGTGCCCCGGGGCCTCCGCGCCCGCAGAGCTCTTCAGAGCTCGGCCCACGGCAACCCGGGAAGCCTCCTCCTAGGCTCCGCGGGGCATCCAGCACGCAGCACTGCGGGGGACCCCCTGGGCCCAGGGGCTGTGACCATGTCCGGCTCTACCAGAGAAGTCCCCGGGATATCTGGAGGGCAGCCCCGGGCGCGGTCGCGGCCAGGAGCGGGGTTCGTCCTGCGTTGTACCTGCACATAGGACGCGAATAGGAGGATTAGCCTGACCCTCGCTCTTCCAGCCCCTAGCCCGCCGCCCACCCCGCGGCCTCCGACCGCACCTTCCCTGCCTCTCCCTCTTTCGAGTTCGGCCCCGGCTCCCACCTAGCGCATCCGCCCCGACCCTAGCTCTGCGCCTGTGGGGGCGCCTTCCTCTGCACACGCCGCCCTCCTGTGCTTCCTTCCTTGCTCAGCTCGGCACAAACAGCGGCCCGTCTGAGTCCGGCGCGGGGATTGTGAGTGCACCCCGTGCCCTGTGTGTACCCTACGCACGTACCTGCCCCTTCTCTCTTCTGAATCAACTGCTCCACTTCCCTGGTGCCCTGAACAGTAGTGACGCCCAGGGGAGAAGGCCGTTGCCAGGTCCCCCTCGAGTGACCCAGGGCGCGTGGGGTCTAAAGGAGGGCCGTGCATGGGATGGGCGTTTATGGCTCCCGGATCCGAACCGGGACCGGCCTGAGGGAGAGGAGCGAGGTGCGGAGAGAACGCCTTGGCCCAGGTGCTAGACTTGGCAGCGCTGGAGTAGGGAGAGACTCGCTTCTCGTGCCCTCCCTCCAGCTCGGCGGCCGGGTTTAGATTCCGTCAGCGAAACCTGGATTAATGAACTGGGTAGTGTTAATAGTTTGGTGGGAAAAAATCCTGAGAACTGTATTCTTTGACCTTTTGCGCACCTGGGCATCTACCCCCCCCCCGCCCCGCCCCGTGAGTTAGGAATTTAATAATTTAAATCAAGGCTGGCTTCCCCTGATTTAAGGGGCTGGCTCCACAGGGGCCCTTCCCTTGAACTAATATTCCTGTTTCCCCCCTTCTCCTTTGGTACTGGGGATTGAACCCAGGGCCTTAGTGCTGAGCTACATCCACAGCCCTGTTTTATTTTTTGTTTTGAGAGCATCTTCCTAAATTGCTAAATTGTTCAGGTTGGGCTTGAACTTCCGATCCTCCTCCTGCCTCAGCCGCTCAGAATGCTGGGATTATAGGTGTGCACCACTGTGACCAGGCCTTGCTACTCTTGTTCCCCAGGGTTGGGTCCCTGGGAAGGATAAGAATAAGCAGGTGGGCCGGGGATTTAGCTCAGTGGTTCCGGCGACTGCCTCAAAAGCGCAAGGTCCTGAGTTGATCCCCGGTACCAAAAAAAAAAAAAGCAGGTTTGGTGTGGGGTGGGTTGCAGGTGGGCACAGGAGATTGTCTAGGGCTGCTCCACTGAACTGGTGACAGTTCTTTGGCTTGTCTTGCAGAAAGCTCCTCTTTGGCCACATCAAGGAATGGATGCCTTGAGGACTCCAGTGAGTACTTCTCAGGTGTGTACACAAACCTTGGCTGTCTCTAGGTGACCACACCTGCATGTCGTGGCATTGGCCACCTGTCCGTGTACCCATGCTGGTACTGGAATGCCTTTGTCCTCACTTCCAGGAGGCCAAGGTGTGGTGAGAGAGATGGCTCACAAGTCCATCACTGCCAGGTCCTGGGGGTACCGTGGTCCTGGGAGGTCAGGTGCTGGGCACCACCTGGTGTTCCCTCGCTTGATCACTGCTACAATGCCCTGCATATCTAGGCAGCCTTAGGCCACGGGTTGTGTCTGCTCTTATCTCATCCCTCAGTACCCACGCAGCCCTGGAGGGAGGCACTGCTTTGTCCCTCTAAGGAAATCTAACCTCTCTGAGCATCAGTTGTCCTTGCTTGCATGGGTCTAGCTGTCCCCTCCATGTATCTTGGCTGCCTATCCCCCTTCGTGCTGCCCGTTCTGTGCCCAGCCACTTGAGCTGGCCTGACCATAGTGCTTAGACTGAGGGTGACACACACTCACCCCGTGCCCTCGGGGTTACATATCTGGCCATCATTCACAATGGAGGTAGGGATGTAGCATCCAAGGAGCCCTGCAGGGAGCTGGGGTGCCACCCAGGCAGGTCCTTAACTAAGGGGCCTGAGAGCTGACCCTACAAAAAGGTAGGCAGGGTGATAAGATGTACAGGGCAACACGGGGAGATGGGGTGCTGACCAGGGCGGCAGAGGAGCGAGTGGGGTAGATAGGGGTTGGGGGAACTGGGAGGCTTTAAATAAGGCAGGCAGAGATGGGGAAGTATGGTTTTTCACAAGCTCAGCAACAAAAGTGAGAACATCTTGCGAGCTAGTAGTTCTCTGGGCTGTGGAGTCAGAACAAGCCTGGGGCTGGGGGTCAAGTCCCTGAGCTTGGAACATGGGGATGTGCAGAGGAAACTGGCTGACCAAGTGGAAGTGAGTCAGGGTGAGTCACTGCCTACCAGGTAGGCGTGCCGCTGACCCCGTTCCTGTCCCTGCACAGGTGTTGGTCAGGCAGTAGTGGGGCCTGGACTACAAGGGCCCCTTTTCCTGAAGTAGCCACAAATGGGGACCATCGGACGGTCCCGGAAGAGGTGCCAGCTGGGCCAGAAGAGAGGCAGGGCCCTGGGAGGCTTCCTAGAGGAGGAGGATTCCAAGTGAGCCCTAAAGAAGGCCTGGGTGGGAGGGAAGCCTACAGCTGGCTTGGAGGAGCTGGCAAGCTTGGGGTGCTGGCTGACTGGGCAGAGTAAGGGATCAAGGTGGGGACAAGGACTAGGACTGAGCCTGAGGAAGGGATGGGGGGAGCAGCAGGGCTTAGGGAAGAGAGGAACATTTGCATGTTACCAGGGAGCTTTCCTGTGGGTCTTCACACTAAGTTACATCCCTAGCATTTTGGGGGGGGGTACCAGGGATCGAACTCTCGACCTTGCACTTGGGAGGCAGGCGGCAGATCCACTGAGCTAAATCCTTGGACCCCCAGCCATTTTTTTGTTTTGTTTTGAGTCTTGCTGAGGTGCTCGAGCTGGGCTTGAAGTTGTAGTTCTCCTGCCTCTGCCTCAGAAGTAAGGTGCCTTTTTTTTTTTGGTACCGGGGATCGAACTTGGGTCCTTGTGCTTGTGAGGCAGATGGTGGAACCACTGAGCTAAATCCCCAGCCCTTCTGCCTCAGAAGTAGCTGAGACTATAGGTGTGCACAGCCTTATACGAAGTTTGGTGGGATGACATAGGAAGGGTCAGAACAGTGCAGGGGCTTGATCCCCGTAGCTGGTGTTGAGGAAAGTCTCTGAGCAGGGAGGCTTCTGCTGTGCATGCCAGCGGCCACACTGAAAGGGGCTGGGCAGGATGACCAGTGCTCCCTTGGTGGCTGGGGGCTCTCTCCTGGCCTGTGGGAGGCTTCTCATCATTTACAGAGTAGGCAGCAAGGACCTGTGCCTTGGGCTTGGAGCCCCTCCTGGTGTACAGCACTGACCACTGGGTCATCTCGGGTCTCTTGGTGACAGCTGCATCCCTGAGCTACCTCAAGAATGATGTGGACAATGCTTCAGAGGTCCGGGAAGAAAGCCTGGGGGATGAGGTCTTTGACACGGTCAACTCCTCCATCGTGTCTGGCGAGAGCATCCAGTTTTTCGTCAATGTCAACCTTGAGGTGCAGCCCTCCATATCTGGTAGGGGGGGGCTGCAGCAGGGACAGGCTGGGGGAGCGGGACCCCACTCTACCAATGAGCCCTGAGCACCCTGAGCCCTCTTCCCTTCTCCCCAGAAGGTGAAGCGCTGTCTGGCTGCGTGCTCCTGCACACATCCCGCAAGGTAAGGGTCTGGGGTCTGGTTGAGGTGGCAGGAGGGAGCTGCTTCCTGTGGGTCCCTCCTGCTGTCCCTCTCCCCATCCCTCCAAGAGTTGCTGACAGGGATTTCAGGCCAGCCCTAGGCTGAGCCTTCTCTCCTGGAAAGGGGTCTTCACCCTGATGGGCAGGGGCAGCCAGAGGGCGCCATGGAGGAGTGAGCCCCAGGAGGGACAGCAGTCTCATTCCTGGGCCTGTGTGGTTCTGGGCCTGGGGTCCCTGCAGTACCTGAAGTTAAAGAACTTTGGGGAAGAGATCCGAGCACACCGGGACCTGGATGGCTTCCTGGCCCAGGCCAGCATCATCCTGAATGAAACAGCCACCTCCTTGGATGATGTGCTACGCACCATGCTGAGCCGCTTTGCCCAGGACCCCAACAACGCTGAACCCGACTGCAACTTGGACCTAATCATGGCCAAGCTCTTTACGGATGCAGGGGGCCCCACGGAGAGTAAAGGTACAACCTATTTTTCCACCCAGCAGGGAGGTCTGGGGGAACAGCTGACCCCCTCCCTTCATTCCACCCTCAGTGCACCTGCTGTCAGATACCATCCAAGGGGTCACAGCCACGGTGAGAGGGGTGCAGTACCAGCAGTCATGGCTCTGCATCATGTGAGTTGCCAGGCTACCCCCAACAACCATCACACTGGAGCTCAGTGTCTCCTGTCCCTGCTGAGGCTCCCCAGCCACAAGTGACCCAGCTCTGGTGACACCTGGTTTGGGAGGATAGTGTCCATCATGCCATCCTATTGGTCTCTCTTCTCCCCAGTGGAGATTACCAGGGGACAAAGTCAGGGTTTGGGGGGAGCAGCTCCTGAGGGTGGCAACTCTGTCCTATGTGCCCACCTGTCCCTGCCAGCTGTACCATGAAAGCCCTACAGAAGCGGCACGTGTGCATCAGCCGCCTGGTTCGCCCACAGAACTGGGGCGAAAACTCCTGTGAGGTTCGGTTCGTCATCCTGGTGCTGGCCCCACCCAAAATGGTGAGTGCAGGTCTTGAGGTTCCAGGGGCCAGACTGCCCTGACCCCTTCTCTAAAGCATCTCTGAAGGCCTCCTGCTCATCCCTCTCCTCTCTCTCCATGGTGCTTTCCCAGACACTTCCTTGCTAGGTCCCTGTTGCACACAAATTTCCCCAGAGTTGCCCAAAATGTTGTCTTCTCATCTGAGAAGAAATGCTTTTTCCATTACTATGATTTAAACATCGTCACCTTTCTTCAGCCTGGTCTCCCCTACCCTACACTTTCTTCTAGATGACTGACTTTAAGATTTGCTGGCCAGGGCCAGAGATTTAGCTTAGTGGTTCTGGTGCCTGCCCCGAAAGCCACGGTCCCGAGTTCCATCCCCGGTACCAAAAAACAAAACAAAACAAAAAACGATTTGCTGGCTAGCAATCCCCACTCTTTCATGGGCTATATACTGTTTGGTCAGGGTACCTTGCTTTTGTAGAGGTTGAAGCTGGTGTAATTTGGGGATTCTCCCAATAAAGAAGGATTTTGAAACCTTGACTAGGGAATTATGAAGCCCCCTTCATAGGCCTTAGAAGAGCTTTAACATATAATCTTCCATTAGTTTTTTGGTGAAGTGTGTTGGGTACAGAACCCAGGATCTAGTGCATGCGAGGCAAGCACTCTACCCCTGAGCCATACCCTTTGCCCTTCATTAGCTCGCTCCTTCCCTCCCTCCCTTCTTTCCTTTCTCTTTTCTTGGTACTGGGGATTGAACCCAGAGCTTTTGCACCAAGCTACATCCCCAGCCCCTTTTTTACTTTTTATTTTGAGACAGGGTCTCACTAAGTCTCTTAAGTTGCCCAGAGTAGACTAAGACTTGCAATCCTCTTGCCTCAGCTTCCCCGAGTGTTGGGATTAAGGACTGTGCCACAACACCCATTAGCTTCTTGATGATTCTGTCTTTGCCTCTCGCACAGGCTTCCTCCAGGCAAACGGAGTGCTAAGAAAATGTCCCTCCCAAGGGTCTTATAGACATGCTGTCTGCAAGGGTACCAGGGAGAAAGGAAGGACAGTTCACGGTGACAGGAAGTGGCAGCTGGCAGGGTGGGCAGAACAGTGAAAGGAGCAATAGCCTATGAGCTGGGTGCCTTGAGGCCAGTCAACCAGCCTGGACACTGGGCTCCTCCCCGGGAAGGCAGGCTGTTCTGCAGCACAGGATGCAGAGCCCTGGGATGACAGCTCTGAGCATGACCAAGGGGCAGGTGCTGCCCCAAGGTACCTGGGCTGGGAGATGAGCAAATTGCTTAACTGGACACTTTAATTCATGGTTCATGGACACACTGACTTGGCCAACAAGGAAGAGACCAGGTACAATGGGCCTGGACCTCCTTTGAAAATCAAATAAACCAGCAGACAGTGAAAATACCACTGGGGAGACATGGCTGTTTGGGGTAATGTTTTGCTCTATTTCGGTTTCATATCAGTGGTCCTCTGTGTGTGTGTGTGTGTGTGTGTGTGTGTATGTGCTAGGGATCGAACACAGAGCTTTCTTTGTACATGCTAGGCAAGTGCTCTGTCACTAGCTATATCCCCACCCCCATCAGATTTGTGTTGCTTAGAACAACTAGTATCTGAATTTATAAGAAAAGTATTACGTTGGGTGTGATAGCACAGGTCTGTACTCCCAGTACTTGGGAGTCTGAGGCAGGAGGATCACTGTGACTTCAAGGCCACCCTGGGCTATTGTATAGTGAGTTCCAGTCCAGCCTGAAATACATAGCGAGACTCTATCTTAAAAGAAAAAGAAAAATATTACATTTTACATTGATAGTCGTTCTAGGGCCGGGGATTTAGCTCAGTGGTTTCGCCGCCTGCTGTGCAAGCACAAGGACCCGAGTTCGATCCCTGGTACAAAAAAAAAAAAAAAAGTCATTCTAGTGATCTGCTGAGCTGGTGGAAATGGTGGCCAGTGTACCCCACTGCCTGAACTTTGGGGAACACTGCCAGCTCCCAGGGAGAGCCTCTGCCACCTTCTGGGGGATGCTATGCTTGCCAAGGGCAGTGTACTCTGCCTACAAGGACTACAGATGCACTCTCCATCTTCCATCTCCAGAAAAGCACCAAGACTGCAATGGAGGTGGCACGCACCTTCGCCACCATGTTTTCAGACATCACCTTCCGCCAGAAGCTCCTGAAGACCCGCACAGAGGACGAATTCAAGGAGGCATTGGTGCATCAGAGACAGCTGCTCACCATGACAATACCAAGAGCAAATGGACATGGCACAGGCTCCTTCCATGGCCATAGACACCCACAGGTACAGGGCAGAGGTGGGCATGGGCAGGAGGGGCCTGAATGGCCAGGGCCAACAAGTGCTGTCTTCTCTCCCAGCCCCCAAAGTGCAAGGACTTTATCCCTTTTGGGAGGGGCATCCGGGAAGACATCATGCGCAGGTTTCCTGTATACCCACTGGACTTCACTGATGGTATGAGGCCCTGTGGCCCACCCAGCACTCAGCCTTTCGGGCCTCAGGGCCACATGTGTGTCCATCCTGCCTCCCCAACAAACCTTCTTGCCCATCCCCTTTTCTAGGCATTATCGGGAAAAGCAAGGCTGTGGGCAAATACATAACCACCACCCTGTTCCTCTACTTCGCCTGCCTCCTGCCCACAATTGCTTTTGGATCCCTGAATGATGAGAACACAAATGGGGCCATTGGTGAGGGCCTGGTGCCTGTCAGGGCTGTGCTGGTCAGGGCCATGGTGCCCACTGCGTCCATCTGACCTCCCACCTCTGCAGATGTTCAGAAGACCATAGCTGGCCAGAGTATAGGAGGCCTCTTGTACGCGATCTTCTCCGGGCAGCCGCTGGTGATTCTGCTGACGACTGCACCCCTGGCCATCTACACCCAGGGTGCAGTGGGGATTGAGGCGGGAGATGGTGCCTGAGGCCTTAAGTCCCCACTGGGAGCTGACCATGTGTCCTGTTCACAGTGATTCGTGTCATCTGTGATGACTACAACTTGGACTTCAATGCTTTCTATGCGTGGACAGGCCTGTGGAACAGTTTCTTCCTTGCACTCTATGCCTTCTTCAACCTCAGCCTGGTCATGAGTCTCTTCAAGAGGTGACTGGTCCTTTCCAGGTCATAGGGACCATCGAGGCTGGGGGTCTGGTTAGCTGCCTGCCAGCCTCCGAGGACCTGGAACCCTGGGGGGATGGGGTGTCCCCACTGTATCCTGCACCAAGAGGCTGGAGTGGGCCAGGCCTGGGCCCTAGTCCTCTTTTTTTAGAGGTGGGGCACACAGAGCTCAGGGAACCTTGTCCCCAACAACACACCTGTCTCATGAGGCACATCACCTTCTGGCAGGTCAACAGAGGAAATCATTGCCCTGTTCATTTCCATCACCTTCGTGCTGGATGCTGTCAAGGGCATGATCAAAAGTGAGTGCAGGGACAGCAAACACCTGCTGCAGAGGGAGCTGAGCTGGGATGGGGGACTCTGGGCTAGGGTCTGACAGGGAGGACAGGAATCAAGCTAAGGCTGCTCTCACCCATGCGCTGAAGGCTGACAGGACTGCCCCAGGCAGGGTCAGACATGGAGGCAGAGGAACCGAGCCCAGTGGTGGGGTTTCAGAGCTGGAACAGGAACAATAGCAGGGCTCTGGGGATGATGGGTGGATAGGGGGGTCAGTGAGGTCCTGACTGATAGACAAGGTCAGTTTTCCCCTCTCCTCCCCCCACCCCCCAAGCCCTCTCACCCCCTCGGGGCCTCTCCCTCCTTCACCTCCCTGGGGCCCTACCCCACATTCAGGAAGCTGGGCCCTGACCTCTCAGAGCTCAGAAGACTGAGGCCTGTTGGCCTGCTCCACAGTCTTCTGGAAGTACTACTACGGTTACCACCACACAAAGAGAACAGATACCAGCCTCAACTCTGGCATCCACACAGCCTTCAACACCAATCTCCTGGCTGGTTCCATTGAGCTGGATGCCTCAAGCAGCCCAGATGCTGTGCACTCTGGCCAGGCAACTGCAGTGCTCAGCCTCCTCATCATGCTGGGTACCCTCTGGCTGGGCTACACTCTCTACCAGTTCAAGAAGAGGTGAGGTGACCCCAGTGTATGGGGAGGGACTGCACGGCTCTCAGGCCACACTGATCTCACCTGCCATCCACAGCCCCTACCTGCACCCATATGTGCGAGAGATCCTGTCCGACTGTGCCCTGCCCATTGCAGTGCTCACCTTCTCCCTCCTCAGCTCCTATGGCTTCCAGGAAATTGAGAGTGAGCAGGGACCCGTAGGTGGGTTGAGGGCAGCCTGCATTTGTTCCCTGGGGGCTGCTGGCCAAGCAGTGCTTGTCCCCTACTGCAGTGAGCAGGTTCCGCTACAACCCCAGCGAGAACCTGTTTGAGGTGGCACAGATCGACTCACTGTCCCTGGGAGCCATTGGCAGTGCCATGGTCCTCGGTTTCCTGCTCTCCCTGCTCTTCTTCATCGAGCAGAACCTGGTGGCTGCCTTGGTCAATGCACCAGAGAACAGGTATGGGGGCAGAGGAGGGCAGGGTGAGCAAGTGCCTAGTGCCCGGAAGGCCAGTGGGGCTCTGTCCATGTGTGTCTGTGCTGCAGGCTGGTGAAAGGCACTGCCTACCACTGGGATCTCCTGCTCCTAGCCATCATCAACACGGGGCTGTCCCTATTTGGGCTGCCCTGGATCCACGCTGCCTACCCCCACTCTCCACTGCACGTGCGGGCCCTAGCTTTAGTGGAGGAGCGAGTGGAGAATGGGCACATTTATGAGACGTGAGTATGACAGTGACCCTGGGGACCTGGGGCAAAGCCATGTGGACCTAGCATTGGGGCTGTATGTGATCCAGGGAAGGGTGTGGCTTAAGGGAAGACTGTCTAGAGGTGATGGAGCCAGGGGACCACACGTGACCCCCTGCTCCTGGGCCCTGCAGAATTGTGAATGTGAAGGAGACGAGGCTGACATCTCTGGGCGCCAGCATGCTAGTGGGTCTGTCCCTCCTGCTGCTGCCTTTCCCACTGCAGTGGATCCCCAAGCCTGTGCTCTATGGCCTCTTCCTCTACATTGCGCTTACCTCCTTGGATGGCAACCAGCTCTTCTCTCGTGTGGCCCTGCTGCTCAAGGAGCAGGTGGGTCCCCAGCCCAGGGGGATAGGCGGGGCAGGGCACACAGCTGTCCCTGCCCACACCTGGTAACTGCTGCCCGCAGACATCATACCCACCCACCCACTACGTTCGGAGGGTGCCCCAGAGGAAGATCCACTACTTCACAGGCCTGCAGGTCCTGCAGCTGCTACTGCTCTGCGCCTTCGGCATGAGCACCCTGCCCTACATGAAGATGATCTTCCCCCTCATCATGATTCTCATGATTCCCATCCGGTACAGGCGGGCAGGAAGGGCAGCCCAGGGCTGTGTTGTGCGGGCTGTGCTGGGTGCCTGCCACCTTCTCTCTGACCACTCACAGCTCATCTGCATACCTCTCCCTCCTGTCCACAGCTACATCCTGCTGCCCCGAATCATTGAAGCCAAGTACTTGGATGCCATGGACGCTGAGCACTGGTCCTGATCAGGCTCTGGCCACACCTTTGCCGCCCTCCTGTCCTCCCGGGTGTAGGGAGGTGCTTATGTCTGGGGGCTTGTAGTGGGCTGTGTCCTCACAGGCAGCTCACAGGCCCTGGCACTTGGGCATTGTGGGGGTTCAGTGCTATGTGCTTCCCCTCCTCTGCACATTAGCCTTCAGCTTTGGGTCAGGAACACTGCTCAGGGCAGTTTCTGTCCAGGGTGGGACTAAGCAGGGTGGGTTTTCTTTTGATAAAAGAGTCAATGTCAGGAGAGAAGCCATTTCCTTGATAGTGTAAGGAACCCACTGTGGACACTTCAGAGAATAAAGCTCCTGTTTCTATGCTTCTCTGTGTCACCCCCATCCCAGGGGAAGTGCAATGAGAGGGACTAATGTTTACTCAGTGGCACTTGTGGGTGGTTGTTGCACTTCGCACAGTGGACCCTGCAAAACATAACCCTACATAGTAGATGCTGGCCCAACAATGCAGTGTGGACCAGGAGGGTGGCCTCTTGTGCTGCCCTGTTTTGCGGCACCTGCAGGGAAAGTTCTGGAAATAGCATGAGGGACAGAGGTGGAGCCCAGTGAGGTGCTGTGGCTGGGGCAAGGGGTGAAGGCATAGACACCCTGCACAGGGTGATGGCGGGGCCAGAGGGAAGAGGGAGAGTGGCAGAGGCCAGCATGTGAGGGGTTTGGTGGAAGGATGAAGGTTCCACACTTGGCCAGGGTCCATGACAGTGGCAGCCAGAACAGAAATACAGATCCGGGGCTCAGAGTACTCCAGGGTACCTCCAGGAGCAGCAGAGATGGCAGACAGGAATACCTGGCTTACTCTGAGTTGACAAATGCCCCATGGACTAAGATATTTTGGATTAAGGTGGTGGAGGAAGGGATTCACTATGCTCAACACAGAAAAGGTACTAATATCTAAAGTATACAAGGAATTCTTGGAAACCAATAAGAAAAAGACAAAACTCTAGAGGCAATGGCTTCAAATGGGAAGAGGGAGCCCAAAAGGCTAATAGGAAAGGAGATGCTCAAACCTCTTGGTAGGGCTATGGTGTGGCTCGGAGGCAGAGGACTTGCCTAGTATGCACAAGGCCCTGGGTTTGATCCCAACATTGCAAAACACAAAGGCAAAAAACACTTGGTAATCACCCTGCAATGAATGTATGTTATGTTTTGCAACATGTGCTTAAAAAGACATCCACAAAAAACAAAAATCCCTTCGTAATCAGATAAAAGCAAGCTAAAAAAAAAAAAGAGGTGCCACTTTACCCTTGATAGACTGGCAAAAGTCAGAGGTTGGTGCTACAGTGAAAGATAGGGCCCTAGGGCCCGGGATGTAGCTCCAGAGCTGCACCTGCCTGCCAAGTGCATAAGATTCTGAGTTCAATTCCTGGTACCAAAAAGAAAAAAAAGAGGAGACAAAGTATGCACCCAAGACAGAGCTCAGGAAGAAGCCAAGCTTCTGCAAACATGGTTGTCCTGCTCCAAGTCCCATGTGCCCACTCCATCCACCTGGCATATGATTCTGCTTGGAGGGCCCTTCCTCAGCAGCCTGGCTCTTCATTCTCTACAAGAGGGGCCATCTCCAGAGGCAGGCAAAAAGTAGGCAGACATAATGCTCCCAGCAAGGAGGCCACTCAGGAGGCTGGGCTAGTGATGGCACTTCCGGGGAACCACCCAGTCGTGCCTGGCAGGCAAGAAGGGAGGGAAGGAACCATATTCTGTCCTCACCCATGTGCAATGCCCCGGGTGAGGGAAGACAGTTCTGAGGAGAGAGCCAAAGCTAAGCACAACCTCACCAGGACTGAGAGCAAGGATTGGCAGAGGCTCCTCAAAGCTGTCTGGGAGCATAAAAGTTAGCCTGGGAGTGGCACCAGCATGAGGGGCCCTGCCCTAACCTGCCTTCTGTCCTGACCCATTTTTCTCAATGTCCATGGGGTTGTGCACCCTTCCTTACCAGAGAATGGCCTTTCTCTGATAATGCAAGGCAGCCACCTTCCCAAGTCCCACCCAAGAAATGGCTTCCCCAAGGCAGAGTGAGGCTCTGGGGCAGCTGGACCAGGCCTCCAGAGGGGGCCCCAGCCCTCAGGCTGAACGGTGGCCTTCCATCCCCCCCCACCAGAAAGATAACTTAGTGTTATCACACTGACATTTTAAACCAGGTGTAATGGCATGCCTAGAATCCCAGCACTATGAAGCAGAAAGACTACAAGTTTCAAACCCAGCCTGGGCAACTGAGTGACTTGGTGAAACCCTGTCTCAAAAAATAAAAAGGGTAGGACTGGGGATTTAGCTCAGTGGCACCTCGGCCTGCCTCACAAGTGCAAGGTCCTGAGTTCAATACTAAGTACCAAAAAATTAATTAATTAAAAGGGCATAGGGTTGAATCCCCAGTACTGGAAGAAAAAAATATATATGAAATGGGCCAGGGATTTAGCTCAGTGGTTCCGTTGCTTGCCTTGCAAGCACAAGGACCTGAGTTCGATCCCTGGTACCAAAAAAAAAAAAATATATATATATATATATATATGCACACACACACATATGAAGTAACATTTTAGCTACTCTAACATACAGCATAAAGTAGAAACTAAACATGGCACCCCCCCCCCATCCATCAAAGACCACGAAGGCCATATGGTGGTAGCATCATCACCTGAAGGGTGAGTGGAGAGCACGGACCTGGCACAGAAAGAGGACAGCCCACAACCAGGACTTGGAGAACAAGAGGAAAGAATTCAGCACAGAAGATGTAATAAGCCAGCAAGAGTAGGTGAACACCCTTGCCACAGCACTGCCCTTGTCCCGTCCCCTACTTCCCCCACCCCCAGCCCCACCCCCACCAACCCAAAAGGCTTCCTGCACCTGTCAAAGGGAACAGACAACAGCCTGAGGCAAGGTTCAAAGCAAACACATCTAGTTTATTTTGGAAACAATTTCCTTCCGGAATTTTTATTTGCTGCATTTTAAAAACATCTAAGGCTGTTTACCCAGTTTTCCCCAAACCCTCAATCCTGCCAAGACATTTTTGTTTGTTTGTTTGGTACCAGGGATCAAACTTGTCCTTGCACTTGTGCAGCAGGCGGCAGAACCACTGAGCTAAATCCCCAGCCCCAAGCCTTTTTTTTTTTGGTACCGGGAATCGAACTCAGGTCCTTGTGCTTGCGCAGCAGGTGGCAAAACCACTGAGCTAAATCCCTGGCCCCCCAAGACTTTTTTTAAGACAGGGTCTCGCTGTGTAGTTCAGGCTGGCCTTGCTCTTGCAGCGATCCTCCTGCCTCAGCTTCCCTAGTGCTGGGATTACAGGTGTACACCACCACGCCCTGGCTCCAAGACTGGTTTTTATCACTCAAGATCCTCTCAGGATCCAGGCCTGGAGACTGTAGGAGTAATCACTGAATCCACAAGGACCAATACTGGTGTCAACCTGCCCAGCGCTTCTGTGAACAAAGCCTTGGCTCTTCCACACCCTGGCAAAGCTGCCTCCACACCCCAGTGAATGCCTGATGGAGGCACTGAGGTGTCTGCCTGATGGGAGAGGCTCCCAGCTAGCTCTCCCCAGATCCCCAGCCCGAGGCACCTCCTCCAGCCCCAGGAGTCAAGCTGCCAAAGTACTGCTGCAGCTCAAGCAGGGCCCGGAAGCGATGGGAGATGGCATTCTTCTCTGCCTTGGGCATCTCAGCGTACCTGAGGGGTCACAGCAGCATCTCAGAACAGGGGGCCCAGATCCCAGGAGGATGTGCACCCAAGCCCAGCCCCACAGCCAAAGCTTAGGAGCTCCAGGGAAGAAGGGTAGGGACCACTGGCACAACTAGATAATTTTTTTAAAATTTTGACAATTTTAACTTTTTCTTTAGATAGAAAACAGTATGAATGAACACCGAAGGATAGTAAACCTGCTCTACTGCCTCCAGAAGTTAAGGAAAGCTGGGAACTGGGATGAGCCCCATGATTGCTCAGCTTTGTTATCTGTTGACAGGAAGCACTGGGGCCTAAGAGCATAAACACAGCAGCCTCTTCTAATGCACTGGGTGGGCGGGGGGGGGGGAGCTGGCCAAGAGCCCATCCTCCATGCCAGGACTCTAGTGAGGTGAGAGTCCACCCCTGCCTGGGGCTTCAGACCCTCACAGGCCAATACAGTAGCTACTGTCCCCATAATGCTGTGTAAGTTCTTCACAGCCAAATAAAAATGAACACTGTTCCTCGGCCTAGTTCCATTGCACATGCTCCATAGCCACACATGGCTAGTGGTGACCCACCAAACACTGCACAGGGAGAACACTTCCTTCCTTGCTTCCTTCCTTCTCTTTTTTCCTTCCTTCCTTCCTTTCTTTTTTCTTTTTGAGACAGGGTCTCAATATGTAGTTCAGACTGGCCTTGAGCTCACTATGTAGCCCTGGCTGGCCCCAAACTCATGGTGATCCTCCTGCCTCAGTGTTTCAAGTGCTGGGATCACAGGTGTGCACCACCATACCCAGCAAGAAAACATTTCTAAGTATCACCAAAGATCATTCCTGGACAGTGCTGTTTCACAATGTCTTCTGCCCTGTGTGGCTACTGTGAGGCCCCAGGCTATGGTTCCTAAAGGTCTCTCCAGCCAAGAAGCCTGATTTCGACAAACAAGAGGGGTTTGCCGTGAAGTCCTGAGAATACCTAGTACTGTAGGGTTGAAGGTACCCACCAGAGGCCACTAAAGTATGAACATTTTGCCTATGCCAATAAAACAGCTCAGAGAATCATCTCATAAAATTGTTGGGTTTGTACATGTTAAGCCAAGACCGGGGGAAGAAATCACTGCTTTCATGCCTGCTCTGAGGGGAGCTGCAGCCAGAGCCCAGGATGCCCACCTCCACCTGCCATGGACAGTCACCCAGATTCCTTGTGTCCACCCAGCAGAGCTGAAAACGGCACCCTCGGAACCCACCCTGCCCATATCCATGTGCCTGTACTGGGGCAAGGCACCCACCCAATCTATGCCCCAGGGAAGAAATTGGGGGCTCCTTACGTCTGCTCGTATCCATCAGGCTGAAAGCAGGGGTCCCAGCCAAAGTCCCGGCAGCCTCGGGGAGCTACAATCTGGCCCTGCCACAGGAAAGGGGACAAGTATGTAACTCGGCACTGGAAAGGTCGTTTGAGTTGGGCTACTTTGTGAGTTGGATTAAACTGGATAGTTCAAGGGGTTCATAGTGCTTACAGACATTTGCTGAATACATAAATAAGTGCAGAGCAGGGCCGGGCATGGTGGTGCATGCCTATAACCCCAGCACTCTGGGACACTGATGCAGGAGGATCAAAAGTCCAAGCACAGCCTGGGTAATTTAGCAACTTAGTTAGACCCTGTCTCAAAACTTTAAAAAATTAAAAAGGGCTTTGGATGTAGCTCAGGGTGAAGGCCTTGGATTCAATCCCCAGGATCCAACCCCTCTCCCCAAATTCAGGACATACAGGGAGGAACCGTGAACTTGATTGGTCCACCAACACCTCTGGGGCCATCCTCCCTCTCTACACTTTTGATAAACTGTGACCTCATTCAAGAAAAATGAGCTGATTTTGAAAAATCGACAGAAAACATTTTAATAGGATTTAAGGGCTCTGAATTCGACGGATAAGCCCTATGCTTACACTATTCCTCAAAACATAAGGGTGGGGCCAGGCATAGTGGCACATGCCTGTAATTCCAGTACTCAGGAGACTGAGGCAGGAGGATCACTTTGAGCTCAAGGCCAACTTGGGCTACATAGTGAGTTCAAGGCCAGCCTGAACTATATAACAAGAGCCTGTCTCAAAACAAACAAACAGCAACCCCAAGAGTGGTGAACAATGACCAAGTCATGCAGAGCCAAAAGCAGATTTCGGCTTTTGCTAGTAGAGTTACATGACCACAGGCAGTTACTAAACTACTCTGAGCCTCACTCATGCGACAAATGTTTTGTGAGTGACTGCAGTGGACCAGGCAGTGTTCTCAGCCCTAAGGTCCCAGAAAACCTAACCTTCTCCTCCTGCAATGGATGTGAGACACAGGGGGGATGGGGACTGGCATGCAACCAGGGCAAGCAATAGAGCTGGAACAATAGGGCATGGTAGGGGGCACAATGACACAGGCGCTGTCACAGGGAGGCTGCTAGTCAGTCACTCTGCAGGAAGTAGGCCCACAGTTAAGTAGACATTTCTGGGAAAGCAGCAGACATCTCCAACTAATCTTTAACAATTTAACCAGGCAACATGACCCCGCAATCCTGCTCCTGGGTATTTCTCCCCCAAAAATGAAAACAAAATCTTAATTGTGGTTGTGTATTATGGCTAAGATGTGGAAGCAATCTAAAGGTCATTGACAGATAATAAACAACAAAATATAGTCTGCATACAACTGAATATTCTTCAGCTTAAATTCATAGGAAACTGTTGTGTTATAACATGGATGGAGCTTGAGAACATTATGCAAAGTGAAATAAGCCAGTCACAAAAAGACAAATATCGTATTACTCTACTCTGTGTGGCATCTGAAGTAGTGAAACCCTCAGAAGGAGAAGTAGAATGGTGGTTGCTAAGGGGGTGGAGGCAAGGAGGAAAGGAGAGTTGTTCAATGGGTAGTTTCAGATTTGCAGGGCTGAAATTTTCTGGAGATCTGGGGTCCAACAGTGTGAATATCTTTTTTGGGGGCGGGGGGGTACTGGGGATCGAACTCAGGACCTTGTGCCTCCAGGGCAGGTGGTGGAACCACTGAGCTAAATCCCTGTCCCAGTGTGAATATTCTTAACCCTACTGTACTGTGCATGTAAAAATGGTGCAGATGGTAAATTTTGTGGTATGAGTTTTTTTTACCACCATCAAAAAAAAAAATAACCAGGCAGGGTAAAATGAAATATCTGCAGACAGCCCCCAGAGGAACATTGGATTTGATACTGGTAGGAGGAACTGAGGAGTGACAAGGCAGAAGCTGAGTGGCTGGGAGGCTCTGGTCCTTGAGAAAAGCAGCCAACTCTAAGGGCCTGACAGGGAGTGCTGAATGGTAACTGGGGAAGGAATGACCTTGGGTGAAGAATTAAAATACTAGGCTGTAGGTAAAGCGCTTGATTAGCATGTGTAAGGGCTTGGTCCTGATCTCCAGCAGCACCACCAAAAAGTAATAATAATAATAATAATAATAACAACAATAATAATAATAATAATTTAAATTCTATGAAACGTCATAAAGTCAAAGGAGGCTGTACTTTGGCAGATGGATAGTAACTTTGAGTGGGGTAAAGTCTGGGCTGTTAATGTAGCTTTGGGCTTATTTTGCTTTTTGAGGCGGGGTCTTACTGTGTAGCCCAGGCTGGCCTCACACTATGTAGTCTTGAACTCCCTAAACTACCTCAGCCTCCGGAGGGATAGCTTTGGGAGTGGTTACCTTCAGTCTTACCAGCACACAAGGACAAAGATTTGGATGCATCAGCCTCAGGAGCTGTTAGCCAGAAGCTTCAGGGGTCAAAGAGATTTAGGGACTGACAATACTTCTTGTTACAGTGCTCACAGGTACTTCATGGCATGGCTATGGCAAGCAACTCTGGGCGGTTTGCCCAGGTCACAGCGGCCCCTGGTGGCAAGTCGAAGAACAGTGCCTGAACAGATACTCACCGAGGTCCGGCCCCTGAACAGGCTCACAGGCTCGCTTGGGTCCCCTGTGCTGAGCGCGAACGTGCAGAGTGCATAAGCCGATTTGTCCTCGAAGCCAGCCAGGAGTTGGTGCAAACCTGTGGACACGTGAGGTGAGGGCTCAGTGCACCCGTGCTGCCCAACGTTCTCCTTCAGAAACCCACCCGGATGGGAAAGGCACCCCTAAACTGGAATAACATGGATTGGAGCTGTGAGGGCTTCACCTTAGCCCTCAAGAGGAGGCTCAAATTCCAGGCTCTGGATATGGTTTTTTGTTTGTTTACTTTTCAGTACCGGGGATTGAACTCAAGACCTTGCGCTTGCTAGGCAGGTGCGTTTTGTTAAATCAGAAAATCAGAGCCGGGGATTTAGCTCAGTGGTGTCCCTGCCTGCCTCGCAAGCCAAGCGCAAGGTCCTGAGTTTGATCCCTGGTACTGAAAAAAAAAGAAAGAAAGAAAGAAAATCAACCAATATAGTGTAGACTTGATTCCTAATGAAAAATGAATCAACTGTAAAAAAGTACTTTGGTTACAACCAAGGAACTCCCAAACTAATTATATAGCACTAAAAAATTAGCTGGAGGCAGATGGTGGCAGAGCATATGCTCAGCATACTCAAGGCCCTGGGTTCAATCCCCAGAACCAGATTAAAGCAACTAAAATTATGTATATTACAAATCATACCTGTGTACCTATATATAAATTAGAACTTGTGCTGCTATCCTGAATAATGGAGGCAGGTGTCATTTTTTTTTTTTTAACTTGACAAATAATTGTATATATGGGGGGGTGTTATTTTTGTGGTGCTGGGCATTGAACTCAGGGCCTCCACACTGAGCTACATCCCCACACCTTTTTCACTTTTTTATTTTGAGACAGGGTCATACTAAATTGCTAAGTTGCCCAGGATGGGCTTGAATTTATAATCCTTCTGACTCAGCCTCCAGGGTGCTGAGATTATAGGTGTGCAGCACCATTCTTGACATCATTATTATATAATATTATACTACCTTACATATTTGAAATGCTCTATATTTCTTAAAGCACCTTAGAGGAACATTCTTGATGTGAGGGCAATCTGGTTGCAACGTTTGTCACTCCACTAGTTGCTAGGGTTGGTTCAGCCAAATTGGTTGGGTAACTGGGTATCCCCTTCCTTCTCCACTCTATGTGTGTCCCTCCTAAAAGCTCTGCCCTCGGTTAAACAGGACATCTTTCCCCAATAGAGGAGGGCCATTCTTTGGTCTGGGATATAGGAGTAGCTGTGTTCTCCTGCTAGAACCTCCAAATAGCTCTTAAGAGGAAACAGTGTGACCTGCACCTGTGGGTGGCTGGGAACAGATTTATGGGGCCTAGGAGGGCAGCCCCCTCCCCCAACCCGCAGCCCAGGTCCTGGCAGAAGCAACTGCAGGCAGTCACTAGGGGCAGTCACTAGGAAGTCACTGGGTCTCCTTGATACCCAGAATCAACTACAGTGGCCTGATCCCTCAAACTTACACCTGCCACCTCATCTCAATGCTTTGGTGCACAGACAAGATATGAGCTGAGGTTACAGAAGGGAGGCTCAATGGTGGTAGCTAGAACCTGGGACTTCCTGGTCACTAGTAGAAGACTACCAGGGGATTCTCAATTCCCAACAGATCCAAGGGAAGAAAAAATGGGGATAATACCTTCAGGCTTTAACTTCTCCAGAAACCATTTTCTGCAAAAGAAACAAAAAGTCAGATATCTCGAGCAGAATAATCTTCCTATAGGATCTGAGCTCCAGGACAGCTAAGAGGAAATGAGAAGGAATGCCTCAAATCAAAACCTAGAGAAATAGGGCCCAGAGATTTAGCTCAGTGGTTTTGCCACCTGCTGCACAAGTGCCAAGGACCTGAGTTCAATCCCCGGTACCAAAAAACAAACAAACAAACAAACAAAACCTAGAGAAATAATCTAGAGGCTGGGGGTGTGGGGGTAGAGCATGTGGTTAGCATCATGTGCAAGGGCCTGGGTTCAATGTCCAACATCAAAGAGAGACAGAAATCATCTAATAGGAAAAAGGAAATGGAGGCAAACATGCAATGCATGGAAAAAAAAATCAATTGGGCTGGGGATTTAGCTCAGTGGTTTTGCCTCCTGCTGCACAAGCACAAAGACCAGAGTTCAATCCCTGGTACCAAAAGAAAAAAAAAATCAATAAACAAATGAAGGCTTCAACCTCATTTGGTAACTAGGGAAATGCAAAATAAAACTGTATGTGATTTTAAAAAAAAAACTACATGTGGGCCAGGGATTTAGCTCAGTGGTTCCGTCACCTGCCTGGAAAGTGCAAGGACCCGAGTTCCATCCCCGGTACCAAAAAAAAACCAAAACGTGATTAACATTCACATCCTCCAAAATGCAATTATTTTGGGTTTTTTTTTTTTGAGACAGGGTCTTGGCTACATAGTTCAGGCTGACCTCGAACTTGCAGTGATCCTTCTGCTTCTGCCTCCCAAGTGCTGGGATTATAGGTGTGCATCACTATATCCGGCTCAAAATGCAAATTTAAAAACTCATAATATGCTCAGTGCTAGAAAGGATGTGGAACAATATATACTGTAGATATAGGTATATAGAGGTGTTATTGCTTTGGCAAACAAACTGGTCATCCAAAAAGTTAGAGATATATACTCAAAACCAGCAATGGTACTTCTGTACATATGTCCCCAACTACAGGGGACTTCAAATTGGGTTGTGTCCTAGAAATACACAAAAGACCTTCTAAGGGGGTCCAGGGTACTGGATAATTTTAAGGAAATCAGTTTTCAGATTTTAACTTCCTTATTTCCTCTTTCCTGAAACTGATCTGCCCATGAATGTACCTGAAACTGAGTGGGTTCCCCTCTTCCCATCTCCACTTACACAATTACAGTCTCACACTTTACAAAAGAAAGGCACACCTCTCCTGTATTCCTAATCCTTTCCTGGGACAACTGACATACTGGTGTTGATGCCAAGATAGTGAATGATCCACAGTATCTGGTAACCAATCATTTTGCATAATAGTGGTTTGTGGCTGAGGCCTTCCAGAGGAGTTCATGTGGACACTTACATGTAGGGGCCAGGAAGCCCACCAAGGGCACTGAAGCACAAACAGGTATCTTCTACCAGGACGGGTCCCTGCACCTGCAGCACAAGGACATGCATCCCTGAGACCTGCACCCAGAAGTAGGCTCCAACCCTGCCCAGAACCCCCAGGCCACCTAGGCTGGGGCCAACCCCACAGCTAACTGAGATCTGCAGCAGACAGAAAATCATCATGGCCACAGGCCCAGCCCTCTATCTTCATTTTAGAGACGGGGACCACAGCACTGGCAGGCATGCAGCTTGTTCCAGACACACCAATGGAAGTATTGGGACCCATATCCAGGCAGCTTGACCTTCACACTGTGCTCCTTTTCAGTTTATAAAGATGTGTGAGTGCAGGGATGGGGTGGGGGAAGAATGTAGGGCTGGGTTTCTGTACTTGAGCTGGGGAGGCTATGGGTGGACAGAGCGAATGTATGTGCGTGTATGCGTGCGTGTGTGTGTGCGTGCGTGCGTGTGTGTGTGTGGTGGCCTGGGGGAGACACCATACAGTCAAGGTGAGGACAGGAAGGCAATGTCCCAAGGCCAACATTAACTGAGGCTAGCCTAGCTAGGCCTGGACAGGTCCTTGAAATCACAACAAACTGCCCCTTCTAGTGTTCTCTGCTATTCCCAAGAGCACTGTGCCAACAATGGTGAGTGTGGGACTGACAAGGGATAAGTACCTGGCGCGCAGCCTCCCGACACTTCTGAATGGAAATTTCATCTGGCTCGCCCTGGTACTCTGGCACTTTTCAGGAAAACAGACACAGTCAGTCATAGGAGGAAAGAAAAATGGAACCATCTTTTAAAAATACAACAAAACAGAGACATACAGTCAATCTTCTGTGCCACCAAAGTGCATGGAAACTTATCTCCTAGAATCTGAACGACCTGTTTCAAAATAAAGAACATTTATTACCAGGTGTTAGTAATTCTCCATTACTACGTGAACTGTCATCCACCTTTCTCATGAGCTAACTCTCTGGCCAGTCCCCTAAAGCATGCCAAATCAAGCTGGCCATGGTAGTGCATGGCTATAACCCCCAGCACTTGGGAGGCTGAGGCAGGATGATTACTGTGAGTTCAAGGCCAGCCTGAACTACATAGTGAGACCCTGTCTCAAAAATAAACAAACAGAGGGCCGGGGATTTAGCTCTGTGGTTCCACCACCTGCCTAGAGCAAGGACCCATCCCTGTATCCCAAAAAATTAAAAAAATAAATACCAAGTCAAGCCTGTAAGCTTCATCCCAGCCTTCAGGGTCTCACTCCAGCCAATTAGCAACCCGTCTCCTATCCCTCTGTCCTCTCCTACTTAAGTCTCTGCTTTTGCTACTCCCTCCCTCACCCCATATAATATACCCTCTGCCCATCTCAGTGCTCCACCATCTCCTAGGCCAGGAACACCCTATCAGGAGATACCCAGAATTCAGGAGGCCTGTGAACCCAGATGGGAAAAAAAATTCTTCATTTTTATGACCTCTAATAGAAATTTATCCCCTTTTCAGTTATGAATACAGGTAACAAATAAATAGTATTGATAGTTCCCATGACGTTTTTCTTTTGTTTTTTGAGACAAAGTCTCACTATGTAGTCAAGGCTGGCCTTGAACTCCTGGCATTCCCCAGCCTCCAGAATGCTAGAATTATTTGCCTGTGCACCACGCCTGGCCTGTTTTTGTTTTTTGAGACAACTCTCACAAAGTAGTTCAGGTTGGCCTTAAACTCAAAATATATTAGTTGCCAGGGATTTAGCTCAATGGCTTCCACGCCTGCCTCACAAGTACAAGGTCCCGAGTTTCGATCCCTAGTACCAAAAAAAAAAGTTTGCAAACAAAATATATTAGTTGAGGCTGGCCTATCACTTTTGGTGATACTCCTGCCTCAGCCTCCCAAATGCTGAGATTACACATGGGTGCCACCACACTTGGCTATGACTTTTAAACCATTAAAATCACAGATCTTGTCATGTTCCGTTATAATTGTTGTCTATATCTCAAAATATTTACAAGGGAGAGAGGGAGAAAGAAAAAAATTACAATTCTAAAATTTTCAGTGCTGGAGATCAAACCCAAGGCCTTGTGCATGCTAGGCAATTGTTTTACCACTAAATTACATCCCAGACCGCTCAGTACTGGAGATTGAACCCAGGACCTTCACATTGAGCTTTTTATTTTTATTTTTTCACATTTTCATTTTTAAGACAGGGCCCCGCTATGTATTTCAGGACAGCCTTGAACTAATAGCTCAGCCTGGTCTCAAACTTCGGGAAATCCTCCTGCCTTGGCCTCCCGAGTGCTGAGATTATAAGTGTGCACCAATACATCCAGATTTTTAAATTCTGAAACAAGGTATAGCTAAATTGTCCAAACTGGGCTTGAACAATCATCCTGCCTCAGCCTCCCAGAGTGCTGGGATTACAGGTGTTATCACCACACTCAGTTCTATTTTAAAATTAAGGAAATTACACACACTGCTAGATTGACTCCTTTAACACACTAATAAAGTATATATAACTATATCACAAATACTTCTAATATTTTCAGAATTGTCTTTCAATATAATTGATTTCCATTGTAATCCTATATATCTATTTTGTTTGCAGTTCTGGGGGTTGAACCCATGGGTGCTTTACCACTGAACTATCTCCCCAAACCTTAAAAAAAATTTTTTTAAATTCTGAGAGAAAAAAAATTTTTTTCAGACAAAGTCTTGCTAAGTTGCCCAGGAGACTTGAATTTTCAAGTCCCCTGCCTTTGTCTCCCCAAGTGCTGGAATTACAGGTGTGTTCTACCATCCCTATACACTTTATTTTGTACATTTGAAACTATTTCCTTAAGAAAGAGTCCACCGAGGGCCAAGGATTTAGCTCAGTGGTTTTGCTGCCTGCTGCGCAAGCGCAAGGACCCGAGTTCGATCCCCAGTACCAAAAAAAAGAAAGAGTCCACCGGCTTCATCAGTTTGTAATGGGCAACCAAGAGACAAACAGAAAGACTCCCTTGTTCTAGACCATGTTCAAGTCATCTTCTCTAAGGAGCCTCCCTTGGCCATTCAACCAACCTCTTTCTTTTTTCCTGTGGTGGTGCTAGAAGTTGCACAGCCTTGCACAGCCTTGCACAGCCCCGACAAGCGCTGTTCCACTGAGCTCTCCTCAGTCCCAGGCTGCTCTTTAAATAGGGGAAGGTACCCCCCCCAAAAAAAATGTATA
>NW_004624741.1:4250102-4315047 GCF_000247695.1 Heterocephalus glaber | reverse complement strand
ATTCAGGATGGCACAGCCTGACTGCTTGACTGGTTTGTCCTCAGGAGACATTTTTTTTTTTTTTTGGGTACCAGGATCGAACTCGGGTCCTTGTGCTTGTGCAGCAGGAGGTGAAACCACTGAGCTACATCCCCAGCCCTAGGAGCCACATCTTTTATGAACAGGGCTCTGGCTCCTGAGAGGGCCACCTTTGTCCTGGCACCGAAGTGCATCAGTCCCTACACTACAGACAAATAAAGTTTCTTCTACTGTACCTCACTGAACTGCCAAAGACCTATGCAGCGGATGTCAACTCCTAACTCCCCACACATGACTCCACCTCCCTGTCCAGGCTGTCTATGCAGAGGCAAACCCTTGATCCAGGGCCAATCAGAACTAATGGATGGCAGAAGACCCACCATCCCTCTATCAACAGGAAAGAAAGTAGATTCCAAAGGGACTAGGGAACTACAAAGACAGGCTAGCCAACCCCTGGAGTGAATCCTTGGGTCCTGGGTCCTGCTGGGTACCTTAGCATTGAATTCCCATGAGTCACCTGGTGCCTTACTACCAGATAGGCTCTTGAGATCCACAGCAACCTTTACTCTTTTCTATAGTGCTGCGAAACAGATGTCCCATATCATCCTTTTGGCACCTAGAAAAACCATACCCCAAAGTACAGGGCTTTAGGCCCTCAGAGGAAGCTTTAAAAAGCAAAGTCTTAGCTGGGCATGGTAGAAAACACCTGTAATCCCAGCACTCAGGAGGCTGAGACAGGATGATTGCCACGAGTTCAAGGCCAACCTGGGCTACATAGTGAGACCCTATCTCAAAAAAGAAAGAAGGAAAAGTGTTTCTCTGACCTTTTGTTCTCCACTTCTTTTTTTTTTTTTTTTTCAGTACCAGGGATCGAACTGAGGACTTTGTGCATTCAAGGCAGGCACAGCACCACTGAGCTACATCCCCAGCCCCTTCTTTCTCCTCCTAAAGGCAAGACATAGAAACACAAATTTCGAAGCCAGCCTGGACTATATAGCAAGACCCTGTCTCAAAAAACCAGAAATTGGGCCAGGGATTTAGCTCAGTGGTTCCGCTGCCTGCCTCATAAGTGCAAGGACCTGAGTTTGATCCCTGGTACCAAAAAAACACAGAAATTAATAAATAAAAAAAGAAACACAAATTTCTCTTAAGGTAGGTCACAGAAACTAAAACTCCTTTTCCTCAAAGCAAGCTATAAAGACCCAAAATATTACTCTTAATATTGCTCTGCCTTTCTCTTCTGGAGCTGGTGTAAAGGTATTCTCTAACCTATGTTGTGTGAATGTAGCTCATAAACTCCATTTCACAAAGGGGTACTTTAACATTGTATCATAAGATCCCTTAACAAGGTATCCCTTCCAGGGAGGAAGAAATGCTGCACAGGAACCAAAATCAGAACAGGCCCAGCTCAGTCTATAAGCACTAGATTCTACTTTTTTTTTGGTACTGGGGAACAAACTCGGGACCTTGCACTTTCAAGGCAGTCGGTGGAAACACAGAGCTAAATCCCTAGCCCTAGATTCTACCCTTTTGTCTAATCACATAGTACACAGTGGTCTATGGTTCATTTAATAAAAACATGTCTCTAGCTAGGACTGTAGCTCACTGGTACTGTGCTTGCCTAACATCTAGAATGCCCTAGGTTCCTAGGTTCAATGTGTGGGGGTGGGTGGGGTGTCTGTCTTTGGTTTTCATTCTGAAGGCTCTGGTGCACGTAAAACTTTGGTTAAGTAAACTTGTTATGGATTTTTTTCTTTTCTTTTCTTTTTCTTTTTTTTTTTTGGTACTGGGGATCGAACTCAGGTCCTTGGGTTTGCACAGCAGGCAGCGAAACCACTGAGCTGAATCCCCAACCCCCTTTTTTTTTTGAGACAAAGTCTTGCTATGTGCTCCAGGCTGGCCTTGCATTCACTATATAGTCAAGTCTAGCCTGGAACTCATTCCGATCCTCTAGCCTCAACCTTCTGAGTGCTGGAATCACAGGCATACGCCACCACGCCCAGCCTGGATTTCAGAGTTGTCCTCCATGACCCTATGACGGGTGAGGAAAGGTATCACCCCATTTCACAGATGTGCAAAGTGGCCAGGAGCATTTCTCGACCCTGGTAAGACGCGGACGACTCAGTTTGGCTGCCCAACACAGGCCCTCTCTGGTCACCACCTCGGGGGCCGCAGCAGGATGTGGATCCATCTCAGAGCAGTGTCTCAGAGCGTTTCGAGGTTTGGTGTCCAGGTCAAGAGGCTTTCTTTGGGACTAATGCTAAGGACCCTGCCATGCACCTGGCTCCCGCCGCCGCTGACCTCGCGAGGTCTATGCTGGAAGCTGTGGAGGCCCTCATCCCATCGACCCTCAGGGCGTGCTCACTCAGCGACCGTCCCCTCCCCGCACCATAATCCCTCCCCCACAGCCGGCGGGCCGAACTCCCATTTCTTGGTGCTTACCACTTCTGAAAGCCCTATCTCACCCCTATTCCCAAGCGCCTTCCGCTCGGCCCCACGCACGCTCCCCGCACCTCCTCCAGCTTCTTGGCATTCCCTGTTACAAACACGATTTTCTTCCCGGCAAAGGACGCCGCCATTGCGAACAGGAGATAGCCCTCAGAGCTCCGGAAGCCCATTTACCGCAAGTCGCAGAACACTTCCGGCTGGGGGCGGAAGTAGACGCCTGTTTCTGACCTCACCTGGGATCCCGGGGCGCTCTTCTGGTGGTTGCTGTCGGCTGTCAAACGGGTAAAGAGCCTCCCTTTCGC
This sequence comes from Heterocephalus glaber, assembly GCF_000247695.1. The sequence goes on along the minus strand of NW_004624741.1, from coordinate 4,312,279 downwards.
CGCTGTGTGCCAGACCCCCGAGGAGCACAAAAGAGCAGCTTGAAGGGCTCTTTGTGTCTGAATCGCTGGGAGGCTTCCCAAGACTGAAGTTGGAGGCACCAAGGGACGTCCTGGTCACGGACCAAAAGAAACCACCTCCACCACGCGCCTCACCTTGCCTACGTCCATCGCTGGGAACCGGGTGCCGAGAGAAGAGAAGAACCCGCGAGGCTGGTGATGAGCTGCAGCCCCGTGCCCCGGGCAGTTGGCGCTCTCTTTGTGGGCTCCTTGGAGTACGTCTCGGGGAGCTGTCTCCTGGGCAGGGTCTGTCTAGCCCGAGTCTTTGTCCTGACCTCACCTTCAGCCTCACTACTTGAGCTGCTCCTTGCCAGCCACTTTGTATTTCACCATGAACTTAAATTTGTCATAGCCTAAAATAAGCCCAGTCTTTTACCCATCTCCCAGGTTCGGGAACTCAGAATTTCTACTCTTCTGTCATCTCTCCAGCCTCTCAATCCATCATCCCTTTTCTATGGCCACTGCTACAGCTGAATCTGTGCATCCTGCACACAGCAAGGCATACTAAAATGCCCCATTAGACCCCACCTGTAAGACAGGCTTTGACCTTTTGTTGGAACCCTCATTGACCACCCATCTTTCTCCCTCTTCCATGAACTCAGAATTCTGCCTCCAAGAACCCTGGAAAAGTAGCTCTTGAATGGCCATTTCCACTCATAGACAAGAAAGGAAGGAGTCTGTAATCTTCAAAACCTCTTCAGGTCATTCTGATGTTCCACTACTGTATTTTGGCTTTGCTTTTTTTTTTTGCTTTCTGTTATTGACACAGAAACAATAACCATACATTCCCTATATAGTACTTAAAGAAGTGGCCCATGGGAATTTTGGAGCAAAGAGGGCCTAGAGGACATCAGTTACCAAGAGGAGTCTGAGAAGCAGAAGACTCACATCACCTGGATACCTTCCTTGGACCTCAGCCAGCTCAAGTACCACCTTCCCAAGGAAACTATGCCTCACTTCCTTTATCTGCTTTATAATACTGGCCTCCCCTAGGAATATCAGTAACCTCACTGCAAATGTATATTCATTTTCTTGATTGTTCTGTTTCCTCCTCTAGAAATCATGATAGTAAAGTTACATCTGTTTTTGTTCACTATCTCACCCTTAAATCCCAGCGCCTGGCACATTTGTAGGTGCTCTAGAATGTAAGAATACAACTGATATATATAATGCTATAGATATATATATATTTTTTTGGTCCTCCTATGTAGTTCAGGGTGGTCTTGAATTCACTATGTAGCCCAGGCTGGCCTTGAACTTGCAGCAATCGTCGTGCCTCAGCCTCCCAGAATGCTGGGATTACACATGTAAGCCACCATGCCCACCTTGTTGAATGTATTTTGTCATATATTTATTGGCCATTTGTACTTTTTGGTGGGGGAGGGGACCAGGGATCGAACACGGGACCTTGTACTTGCTAGGCAGGCAGTGGCACCACAGAGCTAAATCCCAGCCCTGGCCATTTCTTTTTTTTTCCCCTTCCCCTCCATGCCTCCCTCCTCCTCCTCCTCCTTCTTCTTTTTTTTTTTTCCATTTTGTGATACTGAGGATTGAACCCTGGGCCTTCACCCTGAGCTACATTCCCCAGACCTTTATTGTTATTATTACTCACTATTTTTTTTCAGACCTGCCTTCTCACTAAGTTGCTAAATTGCCCAGGCTGGACTCAAATTTGCAATCTTCCTATCTCAGCTTCCCAGAGTGCTAGGATTATAGTTGTGACCATAATGCCTGGCTGTAATCTAGTTTCAGCCTTCTACATAAGGATACCTAAGGGCCGAGGATTTAGCTCAGTGGTTCCAACACCTGTCTCACAAGTGCAAGGTCCCACGTTCAATTCCCGGTACCAAAAAAAAAAAAGAAATCAAGCAACAACAGGGGCTGGGGATTTAGCTCAGTGGTGCTGCAGCCTGCTTTGCAAGTGCAAGGTCCCAAGTTAAAGAAAAGCAATCAAGCAACAACAAATGCTGGTGGGGACATGGGGAAAAAGGAACCCTTCACTGTTTCTCGGAGTGTAGACTGGTGCAACCATTGTGGAAATCAGTGTGGATAGTCCTCAAAAATCTAAATCTAGAGGTTCCATTTTTTAAAATAAATTTTATCCTCCTACTCCCCGTAGATTTTCCATTTGACCCCACTATTCACCTTCTTGGTATCTTCCCAAAAGAATTAAAAGCATCATACCACAGCGATATATGCACACCCATGTTTATAGCGGCACAATTTGTAGTAGCTAAATCTTGGAAACAGCCCAAATGCCCATTGACCGATGAATGGATAAAGAAGATGTATTTTTTTTCTATACAATGGAGTATTAATCTGCCATAAAGAAGGATGAGCTTGAGGGCTGGGGATTTAGCTCAATGGCACTGCACCTGCCTGGCAAGTGCAAGGTCTTGAGTTCGATTTCGGATACTGGTAGAAGAAAAAAAAAAGGATGAGCTTGAGGCATTTCTACCTTGCTAAATGGATGTACCCCATCGCTTCTCGGCCTTTTGGCTAAGATCAAATGTAGTATCTAAATGGATATACCTTGAGACCATACTCTTAAATGAAATAATTTGGACACACATGTTTAAATACTGCATTGTTTCTCTGGTGTGAGAAACCGAAAGTGGAAATAAAGATTAAAACTGAAAGGTACATAAGGACCAGAATGTATAATAGATATTAGGAAATGGGAATAAAATGTTCAAATGAGAAGGGGAACAGGGAGGGGGGAGGAAAAGAAGGAAGGGATAAGAAAAGAAAAGGGGAAATTGGAAACAGCTTTTGTAAATAAGACAGGGAAGGAAGGTTGAAGGGAGAGCAAGGGAATGGAAAAGAAGCAACATATATCATGTACAGGTACAAATTCCCTAGGATGAATGTTATTATGTATATCTATTATTATTGATTTTGTTTTTGGTACCAGGGATCGAACTCAGGACCTTGCGCTTGTGAGGCAGGCAGCAGAACCACTGAGCTAAATCCCTGGCCTTGTATATCTAAAATATACCAATAAAAAGAAAACTGAAAAAAAAAAAGAATCAGATGGCTATACTTACATGGCTTTGTTTCTGTGTACTCTGTTCTATTCCATTGGCCTATGTGTTTATTTTTGTGCCAGTACCATGCTAGCTTGTGTTTGGTTTGGGTTTGGGTTTTGGTTTTTGAGACATGGTCTCACTTTGTAGTGCAGGCTGGCTTTGAACTTACTCTGGCTGCCTAGGTTGGCCTCAGCTTCCAGCGTGCTGGCATTACAAGTGTGCATCATGCTGGGGTTTTTTTCTATTTAGAAGAGTTTATTGAATGTCATTCCTACATCACACTTAGCAAAGAAAAACAATTTTTACCCTGATGGCACACTTTGAATTCATATCACATTTATTCCTAATGTTTTTCATATTAAAAATATAATTAAATATGAAATTAGTAAAACGCAGCATAAAAGATGAAGTAAAACTTCATCTGAGCAAAAACAAGTCCAAAAAGTTATCATAAATCCATAGAATTGCTCTCATAGTACATATTTTCCATGTAAATCATATTTAAATACAATTTTAGAACCATATTTAAATGTATTTTAGGGTGGGGGATTTAGCTCAGTGGTTCTGCCGCCCACCTTGCAAGTGCAAGGTCCGGAGTTCGATCCCCGGTACCAAAAACAAAAAAATAACAATTATTTCTCAAGGTTTGAGAAATCTGGTCCACCTTTAGTGTAGTTTCCTGACATTTCTGCTCCACTGAAGTCAAAACCAGGATTTTCTTTCTGGAACCTCTCCAGTGTAAGCTTTCTCTGCATTTGGTTCTGCACCCAAGGATCAGCACCATATTCAGATGTTAGAAGAGAAGTCCAGCTGTTTGCTGCATCTCTCTTTGTCTTAGAACAATGAGGACCATTTTTCTATCTTCCAAAGTCCATGTTCCCTCATCAGCTATTTTAGAATCAAAAAGTTTGCCCTCTATGATGCCAAAATGCAGCTTTCGCTTGTGAAGTGTACTTGTGCAAATGCTGCTAGTGCATGGGTCACACTTGAGTAACAGTAGATGTAATTGGGCAAGGAAGTAGGAAAAAGCCGTTATCTTTGATTGGCTGGTAGCATAATTTGGTTTTCTTTGTTTGTGACAGGGACTCACTCTGTAATTCAGACTGGTCTTGAACTCATTATGTAGCTCAAGCTGGCCTTGAACTCACAATGATACTGCTACCTCAACCTCCCAAGTGATGGGATTATAGGCATGTGCCAACATCCCAGGCCCCAGCCCTTTATTTTTGGTACCAGAGATCGAACTCAGGACTTTGCACTTGGAAGGCAGGCGGCAGAACCAGTGAGCTAAATCCCCAGCACACCCCTGCCCTTTTTAATTTAATTGTTATTTTGAGACAGGGTCTCAGGATCTCATTAAATTTCTAAGATGGGGGGCCAGGGATTTAGCTCAGTGTTTCTGGTGCCTGCCTCGCAAGCGCAAGATCTCAAATTTGATTGCCGGTACCAAAAAAAAAAAAAATTTCTAAGATGGGGCCAGGGATTTAGCTCAGTGGTTTCACCACCTGCTGTACAAGTTTGATCCCTGGTACCAAAAAAAAAAAATTTCTAAGTTGCCCAGACTGGGTTCAAATTTGTGACCTTCCTGCCTTGGTGTCCCAGAGTACTGGGATTATGTGCATATCAATGTGCCAGGCTTGCAATAGTTCTTGCGTTAGTCACCTTCCCTCTATCTCCACTTCTACTGTCATGAATAGAGCCCTATTCTGTTCTTACCTGAACCAGGTCAGGAGCTGTCTGACTGGTCTCCCTGCCAACTTCCACCCCCGCCAGCCCACCCACCCACAAACTTTAAGTGAAATGCTTGGGATTTAGGACTCTGAACATACCAAAGAGAAGCTATGAAAATGATATGTTGAAGGAAACAAGGCAGTTACCTCTATTGACAGTTGTTTGGCCTTTCCGGACAACTTTCTGTCCATATGCAAATTATGTACACAATTAAGTATTAATTTAACATTTTGATGAAACTCATGGAAAACTTCAAATTTACACAAAATTTTCAAGATTACAAAAAAGAACACTGAGCTGGTCATGGTGGCACATGCCCATAATCCCAGCACTCAAGGAAGCTGAGACAGGAGGATCACTGAGAGTTTGAAGCCAGCCTGGACAACATAGCAAGACCCTATATCAAAAACAAACAAACAGACAAAACAACACTATAATAAGCTCCACTATACCCATCACTCAACTTCCAATAATTATCAACATTCATTATTTTGATTTCCTGTATCCTGTTGTTTTTGTTTGATTTTTTTTCTCCCCAGTACTAGGGATTGAACCCATGGAGCGCTGCAGCTCTGGACCTTTTTGGGGTTAGAGTCAAGGTCTCCCTAAATTGCCCACTCTGACCTCAAATTTGAGATACTCCTGCCTCTGTCTCCAGAGTAGTTGAGATTACAGGCATGTGCTACCACTCTGGATTTCCCTTCCCACTCCCTCTCCTTTTTTTTTTTTTTTTCCTATACTGGAGATTGAACCCAGGGCCTTTGCCAATCATTTTTATTTTTATTTTGAGGCAGGGTTTAAATTGCTAAATTGTTCAGACTGGGGCTCAACTTGGGGATAATCCTGCTGCCTCAGCCTCCCAGAGTGCTGGGATTATCAGTTTATGTCACCACTCCCCTCTCACTTGTGACTTCTTTAAAAGGGGAGAGTATTGGGCATTGTTGAGCACATCGATAATCCCAGCACTCTGGGAGGCTGAGACAGGAGGATCTTTTTTCAAGCCCAGCCTGAGCAATTTAGCAAGTTGGAGAGACCCTGTCTCTAAAAATGAAAACAGGGTTAGGGACATAGCTCAGTGTGAAGGCCCTTGGTTCAATTCCCAATGCAGGGAAAAATCAAATATCACAGATACAGCTAAAGCTGTGCTCTTTTGTCCCAACCTGCTCTCTCTCTCGAGGTAATCTCCATCTTGAAAGCATGTCATTGGGCCGGGGATTTAGCTCAGTGGTTCCACCACCTGCCTCTCAAGTGCAAGGTCTGAAGTTTGATCCCTGGTACAAAAAAAAAAAAAAAAAAGTGTCATTTCTAAGCATCTTTTTGTGCTTTTTCCACATATTTTTCCCCTGTAAACATTATATGGTATTTTTAGTGGTTATTTATTTGTGCTTTTACAGAATTTGACCGAGGGCATCATGTATGCTAGGAAGTGCTCTACCACTAAGGTACATCCTAGCCCTATTGATTATACAATATCTATAAATGGTGTCCACTGCACATAATCTCCTGTGATAATTTCCACTTAACATCGTGAGGGGTTTGTTGTTTTAAAACAGCGTCTCCCTATGTAGTTTAGGCTGGTCTTAAAGTCACTGTGTAGCTCAGGCTGGCCTCCTGTTCCCAGTGATCTTCCTCCAACACTCTTGAGTGCTGGGATTACAGGTGTGTGCCACTGCGCTGAACTATAGGCTTGAGTGATTCATTGATTGAGACGTAATCTCCCTACGTAGCTCAGGTTGGTCTTGAACTCACTTGTGTGGGCCTGGTTTGCCTAGAACTCAAACCAAGCCTCCTAAATTCTGGGATTATAGGCTTGCGTCACTACGCCCGGGTTTACTGGCTCAAACCCCCCCCCCCCCAAATACAACCACGATATAATTAGTGGGTTTTGTTTGTTTGCTTGTTTGTTTTTTGGTATCGGGGATCAAACTCAGAATCTTGCACTTAATAGTTTTAAAATTAAAAATTAAAGCCCTTTTGAAGAGTGGGGCCCCAGGTGGTGGGCGGAGCTTAGAGTTGGGAATGGGCGGGACGGGATTTATGGGTAGTGGGCGGGGCCTGGATGTTTGGGGACTCGAGGCGGACGCTGTGGTTCAACTGGGAGGTCTTCGGCATGTTAGCGACCCTGGTGTACTTGGCCGCGGCGGCTCTGCTCTTTGGCCTTATCCTCTTCCTGACCCGCAGCCGGCGCCGGACAGCAGAAGGTAGGAGGTGCCGCCGGCCCCGGGCCAGTAGGGTATGGCTCTGAGGCCAGAGCCTGGGTAGGCCTTCACCTCGCGGCTTGTGCGCATGCACCGGCATGCCGGTTCCGGGTGACGAGTGTCCGCCGAGTGCTGCAGGTAGCCGCACGCCTGCGGCCTGCTGCGTTATAGGTATTCTGGTGCGGAACCACTTGCTAGAACCCAACCTGGGAACTCGGTGGTAGCGTCTGTACACTTTTTTTTTTCCAAGAGTTATTATTTCTTTATTGAGATGCTGACATCATTCCTAGAACATATCTATAACTAGTTTCACAGTTTTAGGTGACATTTTCCATGACACAATATAAAATATGAGCATTGAGTGTGAGCAGGCAGAATAGATCTGCACTACAAACAGAGGACAAAAATGAGCAACAAAACAGCCGAATATCTGGTTACATCATAACCTCCTTCTATGTGATACACAACTACTTACTTTTCTGTGTTGACCACCCTTCACAAGACCAGAGGTGGCAGTCAATAAGACGTCACTTTACAAGTATGCCTGTGCCTATGACTGCAGAAAAAATGTGAAGATGCTCCAGCCTATCTGCACTTCTTATTTTTAAAATCTTTCCTAGGACACTAATTTTGATAATACTTCCCAAGTCCTTCAACTGACGATCTTTTGATAATTTCTATCTTTTTACATCAAAACTTACCAGCTTTTAAAAAATTATTTCCAAGTATTAGGAACAAGGGAGCTGATACAGCATATATTCACAATTAATTGTTAATATTTTCAATGAGTTACAATAAACTTTTGCATGCTTGAAAATTAATTATAAAGAATACTTATCGAAGGATCTTAATAATTTGGTGTTTGGGTTTTTTTTTTTCCGTTTTGCTTTAAAAACAACATATGAGGCCAGGGATTTAGCTCAGTGGTTCCACTGCCTGCCTTGCAAGCGTGAGGTCCCAAGTTCAATCCCCAGTACCAAAAAAATAAAAAATAAAAATAAAATAAAATAAAACAACATATGTATATGAAATTCTTGAACTCACTGTGAAAATAACTATCAGAAATGCCAATCTATCAGTGTTGCCTGATATATATGTGTGTGTGTGTGTGTGTGTGTGTGTGTGTGTGTGTGTCCAATTAATTCACCGCAGAGGGGAAAATAAAGATAATGTAAAGTAGGGCCAGGGATCTAGCTCAGTGGTTCCAGCGCCTGCCTCAAAATCGCAAGGTCCCAAGTTCGATCCCCAGTGCCCAAAAAAAAGATAATCTAAAGTAATCATTAAAGCTTACAGTTAAATTTTTTTCCATTGTTCTTTCTTTTTTGTTTTTTGGTTTTGTTTTTTTATTTTTGCTCGGTTGTGTACACCTTTTCATCCCTTGGCAGTCCATACTCAGAGGGGCCAGGCCCTGACAGACACTCCTGTCGGTCACCATCTGGGCAGCCCCCCTCTGTGTCCCTGAGGGAAGTGGCCCAGGCATCTGAGTATTTTCTGCCCACTTTGAATGGAGGGAGCGTGAGACAAAACTTTCTGAAGCCTTCTGCCTCCCCTTCAGGGAAAGCACCCATGCTGCCTTAGCCTCTCTTCCACCCTGTTCTGCACCAGAAGGCCATGCCATTGCCTGAGGCACAGGACATACACCTGTCACTCCCCTTCCTTAATTTCTTGTCAGCATAGGGGTTTGCCCCTCCCTGGACCCACAAGCTACTTACAAGTACCTGCATGTTGGGAGGGTGAGGGAGAGAGATGCATAGGCAAGGTGAAGGGAGGGAGAGGAGGCCCAGCACCTGCCTGAGAGGAAGTGTGCTGTCTGGGGTGCTGTGTAAAACCATGACAGGTGGTGTTAAGCAAGAAATAAATGTACTCCTTCAGTGGGGATTCAGTAAGATCTGGAGACATAAGAGTGGAAGTCTCCCAACAGGCCAGCTAGAAAGGTGGGACCTTAAAGGGAGAGAACGGTTTTGACACTGCAGGAGGGATGGGGTGAGCTTGCTGCATTGGACCAAGATGTGGACCTGGGTTGTAAAGGTCTTGACATTCAGACTGTGAAGTAGGGGCTTTGTGCTGTGAGCAGCACAGGTCTGGAAGAAGGTTGAACAGAGGAGGGAGAGGCTTCTGGGATACTGCTGCCCCAGCCATCAGGCAGGCTGGGTAGTATTGTGTTTCTCTCTTCTCAAAGCTGGTCAAGAGCTACAGCACAATGAGGAGGTGCCAGGAGTAGCAGCTCGGGTGGACCCGTCACGGCTCCTGGAGGCAGAAGAGCAGAGAGCTGGAGGCAGACCCCGGCGCCGGAGGGACCTGGGCAGCCGCCTGCAGGCTCATCGTCGAGCCCAGCGGGTGGCTTGGACAGAAGTGGATGAGAATGAGGACGAAACTGACATCCCAGGTGAAAGGGACCCAGCCTGGTGGGAAAGAGGACTGCATTGAGGAGGATGAATGAGCCCCAAACTTTGATGAAGGAGTAGAGTATGAAGTCGCAGCAAGAGGGAAGCTAGGAATTACTGGGTAGAGTGGGTGGAGGCTTGGGACATGAACTTGGTCATGGAGAGGAGTTCTAAGCCCTGATCCCTGTTCCATTGAGGAAACTCCCTCTTCCTTCATCTTGGCTCTTGGTGTCCAAGCAGGAGGCTAAGGATCTTCAGATTGACCTGGAATGTGCCTCAGTCCACCCCTTATATCCCTTATATCCCCCTTCCTGGAATGGGATCACTGTAACTCCAGAAGAAGGGTTTGAGGACAGAGACATTCTGTTGACATAGAGACCTGCGTATCCCTGCTTCTGGGAGACCAACAGAGCCCTTAGGGTTATGAGAAAGAGTGTCACTTCTCCAGTACTTAACAGTTGTCTTAAAACCAAAGAGAGACCTCTGGGCCTTTCCCAGGGGACATTGGGCATTTTTGCCTTGAACCCCTGGAGTTAGTCCCTTTGACTCAAAAGGAGATCATTTGTGTACCATCCCTCCTGTCCCAGATTTGGAGTCACATACCACATCTGTTCAGGCATCAGTGGATCTTTTCCTTTCAGCTGGCCCTGGTGTAGTCCCAGGGTTAGTACTGTCTTTTTAGCCTGGCACTGGTGGGACAGAATAATCTTGGTCAGCGGCTGAGCCTAGAACATTCAGCAATTCCTGACTAGAGTGGGGAAGACTTCAGATTTGAGACTGGGATGAATATTCCCAGAGAGTCATCCTTCCCTAGAGGTTTGACACAGAGACAAAAACCAGGAACCTCTGCAAGTCCTGACAGCTCCATCTGTGATCCTTAGACATTCAGATAGCGGCATATCGCTCCTATAGCTCTGCAGTGTCTAAAGTCTCATCTGTTCCCTTGCCTATAACCCCCATTCCCAGTACATACACATGTGAATGTGGCAGGTGCCCCTGGAGGTCAGGGCTGGGCTAGTAACACTTTTTTGGGGTGGGGTGGGGCAAGTAACATTTGAAGGTGAGTGGCAGAGACTTCCCCTGTGAGGAGAGGGACGGGGTGATGTGGATCCTTTCTGGCTAGGAACTGAAGTGTCTTTCTCTGACCATACCCAGCTCAGGAGGAAGAAGGAATTGAGAAGCCAGCAGAAACTCACTCGACAGGGAAAATTGGAGCCAAGAAACTACGGAAACTAGAAGAGAAACAGGCTCGAAAAGCCCAGCGTGAGGCAAGCAGAAGAAATGGGGTGTTGCTCTGGGATGCAGGAAAGGCCTCTACCTTCTGTGTTCCCTAGGGTGAACTCTGTCTTCTGGGCTTTTTTTACACTGGGCTCCTGTTTGCTGCTTGCCTGGCTGTCTCCTAAAGCCTTGGTTTGTGTCCTGGCCAGCCATCGCCTTCCTTAGCCTGTCTGGGAGGTGGGCACCCTGTAGCTGGATAGGGCATGTGGCCTCATGAAGACCTCTCGCCAGGCAGAGGAGGCTGAAAGAGAGGAGCGGAAGCGCCTGGAGTCCCAGCGGGAGGCAGAATGGAAGAAGGAAGAGGAGCGGCTCCGCCTGGAGGAGGAACAGAAGGTGAGGCTCATCCTGACCCTGTCCTCTGACCTCCAACTAGCCAGTCTTGCTTCTGTGCAGCTCCCTAATACCTTTGTTCTAGAAGATGGGCCACGGACCAGGCCCTGGTTTCTTTGGTCTCTGAACTATAAGTGTGGCCATAGAAGCTGCTGCTGCAGAGCAGAGCTGGGATTCTAGTGCATATGATGTATGGAGTGTGCCTGAAACATTTGAGGTGGTCACAGTTGCCAAAGCAGAGTAAGCAAGGAAGAGAAGAGAAGGAGAGGACTAGAGAGACAAGGAGGTTTTAGATCATGAGGCCTTTGAGGCTTTTAAATGGTGTGGTAAAGGATGGTGGATCTAGGACTGGGATGTAGCACCATGGTAGAGTGCTTACCTAGTGTGTCTAAGGCCCTGGGTTTGACTCCTAGCACTGAAAGAAACCAAAACAAACTGAAAGCATGTGGGACCGAGGGTGGGGAGGGACATCATCCATTGTCGGGCCTGGCATAGGGGAGTAGCTCAGAAGATGGGAGCCATTGCAATTAATGTTGATTAATGAACGTTCGTTTGCCAGATGCTTCTTTTGTTCTGAGAACCAAGTTCCCAAAGAAGGGAACAAAGATGTGGAGTGCGTAGACTGTGAGCCCAGGCTGCCCCGGCTGGCTTCGACTGGTCCTATTGTCTCAGTACCCTGGATGGCAGGAAACCTATTGAGTGTTGTAGCAAATGGGCCAGAACACAGTTGTGGGACTGAGGTGGAGAGCATTAGCAGAGAGGGTTTTTCATCTTCATGAATGTTGGCCCTGTCAACACCTTCAGTATTTTGGCTCTTTTCCCCTATTCTCAGTTTTCCCCATTCTTAGATTTCATTAGTTTCCCCCCAGTATCCCTTTTGCTTTTCAGGGTCCTATCTAGGATACTATGTTACATTTAGTAGTCATGTCCCTTTCTCCCTCCCTCCCTCTGAGTTTTTTTTTCCTGTTTTGTGGTGCTGGGGATCAAACCCAGGGCCTCAAACATGCTAGGCAACTGCTCTATCATTGAACTCCCCCCACCATGTAATGTTACCAATCCCGCCCCCCCACCTTCTCATACTATTTTGGGAAAAAAGTAACTATGCCTAGCACTTACTTAAAGAATGGGGAGTTATGCTGTACCTTCCTGAAAGAGTACCCCCATAAATTATTAAGAAATCTTGGGCGGGGGATTTAGCTCAGTGGTTTCGCTGTCTGCTGCGCAAGTGCAAGGACCCGAGATCGATTCTGGTACCAAAAAAAAAAATAAAGAAGAAATCTTTTGAGCCAGGTATACTGGTACACTCCTATAATTCCAGCTACTCAAGAGGCTGAGGCAGAAGAATCACAAGTTCGAGGTCAGCCAGGGCAATTTAGTGAAACTCTATCTCAGAATAAAAAATTTTTTTAAAGGGCTAGAGATAACAGGTGTGGTGATGCATACCTGTGATCCCAGTACTCTGAGAGGGTGAGGCAGGAAGATTGGAAGTTTGAGCCCAGTCTGGGGGAATTTAGCCACTTAGTGAGACCCTGTCTCAAGAAAAAAAAAACACAAAAAAACAAAAAAATGGGGATTTAGCTCAGTGATAGAACACTTGCTACCACAAAAAAGGGAAAAATAAAGTTTATGTACAGATTGGTCTTCTCTCTATTCATTCATTTCTTTATATCCATACAGAGTCAGCTGTTTATTTTGTAATTTGTGTTATAATCCAGTATAATGTTAACAAAGTGATAGTACTCAAATGGTTCCAGCTTTGACTATACATTCTAGTCATACAGTCAGCTAGTCATACATTCTACCACTAAGCTATATCCCCAGCCCTTTTACATTTTATTATTTATTTATTTATTTTTTGGTACCAGGGATCGAACTTGGGACCTGCACTTGTGAGGCAGGTGGCAGAACCACTGAGCTAAATCCCTGGGCCCCCTTTTTTATTTTTTATGTTGAAACAGTGTCTCACCAAGTTGCTAAGTTGCCCCGAATGGGCTTGAATTCTCAATCCCCTTGCCTCAGCCTCCAAGAGTGCTGGAATTATAGGTGGCTACCACTATGCCCACTTATCACCACCCCTTTTAAAATTTTATTTTCAGACATGGTCTTGCTAAGTTGATAAGGCTAGCCTAGAACTTGGGATCCTTCCACTTCAGCCTCCCAAGTAGCTGGCATTACAGGCATGTACCACCTCCCTGGCTCCTGTGTACTTTTGACATGGCTTTATTGTTTGTTTGTTGTTTTAGTACTTTCTTGCTTTCTTTCACTGCACGTTACTCCAGGCTCATCTTGTATACTCATTCTCTAGCTTTAGCTTCATATTTTAAAGCATTTGTCTGAATGCTCTTGAATACTTGTTGAGAGGAGAGGGCTCTTGCACTAGGTTGTGGTACACTGAGGAGTTCTATGAAGTTAGAGAAAAGAGGTGGAGGGACCTCGTTTCTGACCAGACAGCTGGCCAGATGGTTGTATGATTCACTGATTCAGGGATCCAGCAGGAGGACTGGACATGGGGACTAGATCACAGAGTCTGGGGCTGGGATTTAGCTCAGTGATGGTGCTGCCTGCCTCACAAGCACAACATCCTAAGTTCGATCCCTAGTACAAAAAGAAAAGAAAAGAAAAAGAAAAAAAAAGATCACAGAGTCTGGTGGCTGTGAGATGGCCTGGGTGATACGTCCCAAGAGCAGTTGTGTTTGGGAGGAAGTACATGGATGGAGAAATTTTTGTCTGTTTGTTTTATTGGTACTGAGGATCAAACTCAGGACCTTGCACTTATGAGGCAGGTGCGGCACCACTGAGCTAAATTGCGGGTCCTGGGAAATTGTTGATACTGTGGGCTAGCAGAGTGGCCCAGAGAGGTTGTGGAGGAGGGAGCAAGAGCAGACCTGAGTGTTGAAGGAGGCAGGGAAGGAGGAAGTCTAGAAAAAAGTGGGATGTGGACACCAAGGAAGGAAAGGGGATAGCTGGCTCTTCTCATTACCACTGTGAGGACAGGGATACGAGGCTTCAAGGTTGTCCCTTGGATTTGTGAGATGGAGAGTATGGGTGAGACCAGAGCAGATGTTTTGGAAGAGCTGGATACACAGAAGGCAGATTGGAGTGGGCTGGCTGGGTGCATGAGTGGGTAGGAAATGGAGCCTGGTGTTTTTTCACAAAGTGTGGACATGACTGGGTAGGGAGAAGGTGGGGTTGTGGCAGGGCTTTCAAGAGATTTTTTACCAATCAGATGTCCTCAGCAAGGAGGGCAGGGGAAGGGACTGGGCTGTATTTGGGTGGTGATGGGATGATGATGAGGGTGCCTCTGCTTATTATTTAGTTTGGGAGCCAGGGGATGGGAGTTTTGAAGGAGCTGTGTCCCTAAGAAAGCAGAGAAGCAGGGAACAGAACAAGGATGGGTGGGTGGGCAGCCTGGGCAGGTGTCATGCATACCTGATTTTTGCTTCTCTGTGTCCACAGGAGGAGGAAGAGAGAAAGGCCCGGGAGGAGCAGGCCCGGAGGGAACATGAGGAGTATCTCAAATTGAAGGAGGCCTTCGTGGTGGAGGAGGAGGGTGTGAGCGAGAGCATGACTGAGGAGCAGGTGGGCTCTTGTTCCTGGGAAGCCTATGAAACATGGGCCACCCCATCCCAGACACCCCTGGCCAGGCACTGGGAGGTGGGCGGGCATTGGTACTGGCAAGGCCTGGCAGCCAGAGACTTGTTCTCATTACCCTTACCCCTCACCCCTCACTCCTTGTCCTAGGAGGCTCTGCTGCTTATATGGGCGGGGGGTTGGGTGGGCACACAGGCAGGTGACACACAGTGAGCTAGACATGAATGCCTGTGGCCTCTGCCAGGAGGATACTCACCCTGATTTCTCTGCCCCTGTAGTCCCACAACTTCCTGACAGAATTCATCAACTACATTAAGGTAAGAGGCTCAGAAGAGTACTGTGTCAGTTCCTGCTGTGTTTGTTGGGAGGGTGCACATGTGTTCTCAGAGCTGGTAGACCAGGTCCTGCCCAGGGAGCCCCTTCTTGGACCTGAATGGTGGAGAAGGACCTGGATCTTTGTGGGAGGTGATCGCTTCCTCACACTCAGGGTTTGACAGTTCCCTGCTCTTCAGACCCCACGCTCAGTGAGTTACTGTTTCTAAGTCTCTCCACTTGTGTTTTCTGTCAGTTCTGTCAGCCTGAGGCTCCACTGAGTTGAAACAAGCGTCCCCTGCTGTGTGCTCTTGACTGAGAACTTGGGTCTTCCAAGGAACCAAAATGGTGTTTCCTTTGTGACCTAGGGCAGGGTGGCAGTGTGTCCTTTCTGGCCACAGCCGCTGCACAGGCCACCCTGATACTTCTTTGGGTTGCATAAGCCCATTCTGATCTGCTTTTTTGCTAAGCAACTTCTCCTCCCCAAGGAAAGCTGTGGTGAGGGGAGAGGTTTTCAAGTGCAGCTCAGAGGTGCAGAGGCGGCTGAGGGAAGGAGTGCAGAGGGAGCGGGGGCGATGGTGGGAGTGGCACCAGGGGCTGCCAAGGAACCAGGGCTTGCATAATCCTCTCCTACCTCTTCTGAAAGAGAGCAGGGTGTAGATACCTCCAAGCTACAGGGGCTGGGCTCATGTCACCGCCTGGAGCCTGTAGTCCTTAAGAGGGAGAAATGCTGCCAACTGCCAGGGTGTCTGGTTCCCTCCAACTGCAAGCCTTCTTGTTTCCCTTTCCTGGAGCTCTTTCTCCACACTGCCACACTTGATTAGGGACTGCTCCCTAGGCAGATGCCTCTTACTGTCCTGCTGCTGTTTGGAGCTTGCTGTCCCCCCTACCTAGGAGGCAGCAACATGGTCCTCAAGTGCCTTACCCAGGAAGCCTTTCCAGTGGGGTTTAGAGTCTCCATCTTTTCTGCAAAAACCAAGTCCTCAGGCCTTCCTTTTGGTGACTCCCTGGAGATCCCATTCTTGGGGGTTCTGCACACTCTTGATGCTTAGGAGGTTTTCCAGCCCATGCTGGCTGACTCCTGGAACTGCTGTTTTCAGGAAGGAAGAGGACTTTGAAGTTCAGTCCCCCACCTTCCTCCTCTTCACTTCAATGGAATGGGCCCATTCAACTTAAACTGAAGGAATGTTTCTTCATGCTGTGTAGTTCCTGTGAGATTTAGGGAGCGCTTGATCTTGTTGGTCTTCTGCTTTCTTTTTTTGTGTTTTTTTTTTTTTTTTTGTACCAGGGATCGAACTTGGGTCTTTAGCTTGTGAGGCAGGTGGTGGAACCACTGAGCTAAATCCCTGGCCCAAAATTTTATTTTATTTATTTTTTGCTTTTTTTGGTACCAGGGATCGAACTCGGGTCCTTGTGCTTGCTCAGCAGGCGGCAAAACCACTGAGCTACATCCCCGGCACCTTGTTTTGTTTTTTTGAGACAGGGTCTCTCTCTCTCTCCCTCTCTCTCTCTCTCTCTCTCTCTCTTTTTTTCTGGTACCAGGAATTGAACTCAGGACCTTGCACTTGCCAGGCAGGTGTGGTGCCACTGAGCTAAATCCCAGGCCCAACTGGGTCTTACTATGTAGTTCAGGCTGGCCTTGAACTCACTATGTAACTCAGGCTGGCCTTGAACTTGCGGGATCCTCCTGGCTCAGCCTCCCAAGTACTGGCATTATAGGCATGTGCCACCATGCCTAGGTGGTCCTCTGCTCTCTGGCCATGGCTATGTTTTGCTGTTTGTTCTTTTTTTTTGGTACCAGGGATTGAACTCGGGACCTTGCGCTTGCAAAGCAGGCATCGGAACCACTGAGCTAAATCCCCAGCCCTGTTTGTTCATTTTTTTCAAACACACTTTGGCCACAGGACACCTCAGGCTACATCCTCAGAGATTACCTAGGGTGGCTTTGTGGTCCTGCTCTGAGTTCTTACCAAGAGCCCAGTGTCTGGTCCCTGTTTTGTAGGTAGAGGCCAGCTGGCCTTGTGCTTGCTTGCTCCCTGGCCCAACTGTCTCAGTGCTTGCACATACGGTTTGGCATTTCAAACATGTCACATGCCATCTGCAGCTGGGGAGGTGTCACAGTGTCACTCCTCCCCCAGCTCATTTGCTGTGGGGATTCATGAAAGCAGAAAGGCTCACCTTCTCTCGAGTCACATGCTGTCTGTGAGGGAGGCAGGGGAGGATGCATGTGGCATCCTTGTTGAGGAGCCTCCACGGCACCATGGGAATGGAAGTTCCATTGGGGATATGAGGGCATCACATGGAACACAGCATAGGGTTACATGTGGAAAACACTTGTCAGTGGTAGTGACAGTTTCTTTTTTTTTGTACTGGGGATTGAACTGGGGTCCTTGCGCTTTCGAGGCAGGCGGTGGAACCACTGAGCTAAATCCCCGGCCCATGACAGTTATTTTAAGGGTGCCTCAGTGCTTTAGATAATGTGAAGATGATGGACTAAAAGAAGTGTGGGTGGCCAGGGATTTAGCTCAGTGGTTTCACCGTCTGCTGCGCAAGCGCAAGGAACCGAGTTTGATCCCTGGTACCAAAAAAAATAAAAAATAAAATAAAATAAAATAAAAGAAGTGCGGGTGTGTCAGGGTTGTAGAGGAGCCAGGCTGAGGAGAATTGATCAAAGATTAGTCAGGAGTGACCACCACTGACTTCACCCTGACACCTCAGCACGTTGAAACTTGTTGATCTCTTCCTGTGCTTGCTCTCACAAGTCAGGCTGTGAGCTTGAGGGTAGGAGCTGTGCTGTTTATCACTGTGTCCCTTGTACCTCCTCTGTGCCTTGTCCTTGGGAGGTCCCCAGAAAACACAAGTCTTGGTGACAGGTTGTATTTTGTTTTGTTTTTTGGCAGTGATGGAGATTGCACTGGGCCTTTGCACTGAACTATATCTCATCTCCAGCCCCATTTTATTTTTTGAGATACAGTCTCATTAAGTCACTAAGTTTCCCTGGCTAGGCTCAAACTTGTGATCCATTTCAGCTTAGTGATAGTGTGTGTCACTATCTCCAGTTTGGTGATATGGCCTTGACATGCTAGGCAGGAACTCTACCATTCAGCCAAATCCCCAGCCTAAGGTGACAGTTTTTTAAAATAGCTTTTTTTTTTTTTCCGCTATGGTGGGGATTGAATCCAGGGCCTTGTACATACTAGGCAAATACTCTGCCACTGAGCTACCTCACCAGCCCTTTTTAAAAAGGGGTCTCACTAAGTTGTACTAGCTGGCCTTGAATTTGGGATCCTCCTGCCTCAGCCTCCAGAGAATCTGGGATTCCTGGTGTGGGCCAACATGCCCAATAAAAAAACAACTTTAAGGCCGGGGATTTAGCTCAGTGGTTTGGCTGCCTGCTGCGCAAGCGAAAGGACCCGAGTTCAATCCCCGGTACCAAAAAAAAAATTAAAAATTTTTAAAAATTTAAAAAACAACTTTAAAAAATAAATTTAAAAAACCCCAACTTTTTAAACAGAATAGGTCAGGGCTGGGGATGAAGCTCAGTGGTGCTGTGCCTGTCTGGCAAGCACAAGGTCCTGAGTTTGATCCCCAGTACCAGGGAAAAAAAAGAATAAAATAAATAAATACATAAACAGAATAGGTCAGATAAGAATGCATACCTCAGAGGGCACCCATGTGGGAGGGATTTCCCTAAGCTCAGCCTCTCTTCCTTTTTCTCCCTCTCTTTTGTAGCAGTCCAAAGTTGTGCTTTTAGAAGATTTGGCTTCCCAGCTGGGCCTGCGGACTCAGGTAAGCCCTGGAAAGTGTCTGTAGGATCTGTGTGGCCAGCAGGATTGTCCTGCCCTGAAGATGGAGACTCCCAGTGCCACTCTAACCTGCCCTCAACCAAGAGTGAGCAGATTGTAGGTATCTCTTGGCGCCTTCAGAATCTTGCACTTCTGCTAGACAGAAGAACAAGTAGAAAGAAAAAGAAAAAAAATCCCATCCCTCTACCAGCTCCTGTGACCAAAGCAGCCCAAATCCAGTTACCTTGACAACTCCCTTGCAAACAGGCTGCTTTGTGGCCACCTCTCCACTACTCCCCTCCCACCTAGAAGAGAGCCTCTGTTGGGATTTTGCAGAGCCCAGAACCAGGGGCCCTTCTCCCCAGAGTCCTTCCAGTGAAGCAGCACAGAGTCACACTATGGGGCAGTCTTGAGACTAAGAAGGAATTTGTCTGTGGTAGGAAGAAGGCTGCAGGTATTTTTTTCTGGGGACAAGACCACCTGTCTCTTCTCTAATTGTTCTCCTTATAGGACACCATAAATCGCATCCAGGACCTGTTGGCTGAGGGGACTCTAACAGGTAAGAGGATGAGAATCAATAGTATAGGCCCTGGCCGAGGATTTAGCTCAGTGGTTCCGGTGCCTGCCTCACAAGCGCAAGGTCCCGAGTTGGATCCCCGGTACCAAAAAAAAAAAAAAAAAATAGTATAGGCCCTGACCTTGGGGAGTGTCTAGGGGTTGCAGGGTTTCCTTCCAGAGCCAGGATGACCTTTCAGGGTGGGGGAGGGGTATACAGCAAGGGACATTGAGTAGTTGGTCCCAGTTAGGAGGAGGACATGCTGAGCAGCTTCAAACTGGCTGTAGTTGATAAGGACAAGCCAGGAAGCCTGATTGACCTGCCTGCTTGGATGGGATGCAGCCAGGAAGGGCTGGGCAGGCAGGAAACCTGAAGGGCTCTGAGCCAGTTGTGAAGGAATGGATAAGCATTCTCAGGCCAGATAGGAAGGCCCCAGAATGCCTCAGCCATCCAACCTGCATGTCCCCACAGGTGTGATTGACGACCGGGGCAAGTTCATCTACATAACCCCTGAGGAACTGGCTGCTGTGGCCAACTTCATCCGACAGCGGGGCCGAGTGTCCATCACCGAACTTGCTCAGGCTAGCAACTCCCTCATCGCCTGGGGCCAGGAACCCCCTGCCCAGGCCCCAGCCTGACCCCAGCCCTTCCCTCTCAGACTTGGAGCTGGTGTGGCATGCCTGGCCATATATCTTTATCCCTCCCCACCAAGCTGGGCCAGTGATGTAGTGTGGCTTGGAAGTTGCAGATTAAAGGCCTATGAGCACTGCTGAGCTTGGTGTGGCTTGGTGTAGCAGATGGCCTGGCCTGGGATCTCAGATGAGCAGTTGAGACCCAGGCCTCAGCATATAGCTGAGAGGTGAAGAGGGTCCCTTGTAAGCTGATGAAAGACCCATTCTTTTACATCCATAAAAAATCTATTGTGTGGCATCGGGGATTTAGCTCAGTGGTTCCACCACCTGCCTCGCAAGCACAAGGTCCTGAGTTCGATCTCCAGTACCAAAAAAGAAAAACCTATTGTGTACTTACTGTGTTCTTTTGTGCTCTGTAAGCCCAGCCCCCAAGGTCTAGATGAGCTTTCTTTCCCTCTCAAAGTAAAAGTGGGGAGAGCTGTTAGGCCATGCCACCCTTTACTGCAGATAGAAGTCTCATAAGTCAGGAACTCTAGATAGGGCTGAGGGCTCTGGGGAGAAGAGTTAATGAGAGGTGCCAATGGTAGAGTCTTAGGAAGCAGCAGCCTTTGAGGGGGCCAGGAGGGAAGACAGTGAAGGAGAGAGGCTAGCCAGCTACTTACAGGGCAGGTAGAGGAATAGAAAGGCCCATGTGAGCTAAATGTAGTTGTGCAGTGGAAGTTGTGCATGTAGCACAGCACATGAGTTCAGCTCTCTAGCTTTGACAAAACCGTCTTAAATGGTGTGGGTGATTCCACCCACTGGTGGCTATGAGGACCATATGCTTAGGAGTGGGTGTGAGATGGGAGCTGTGTGTCTCCTATAGGGTCAGTCACTGGTTCCTGTGGGCTGTTCATGGCGTGAGCATCCTGCTGGCCTGAGGCACATGTATTTTTTTTATGCAAAGTGGCCTCAAAACACAAACCACCTACCTTCTTTGATGCCTAGAGGAGGAGGCAGCTTTCTGTTCCTGTCTAGGAGGAAACTACGCAGGTGATGGGGAGACAGTGTGTCAGGGTCCAGGGAAGAGCCTTGCAAAAGTGTTGTGGAGAGTGACTTTTGACTCATATGGTGCCATAAGCATTGACTGTAAAACCTATCTCCAAGTAAGGTGTGTCTGCTAATTCCAGCAGCAGCAGCCACTTGGAGTCAGTGCGCGAAGGGCTGCATGCATTGTTTAGAAGGCCATCTGGAATAGCAGGAGAGGGAAGAAACAGACATAACCACAGTATGAGGTAGGAACATAAAATTACAAAGGGAAAGCAGAGATGACTTATAGTTAGATCAGTGTTTCTCAGCCCTAGTTATTCATTACAGTCACCTGGGGAATTTTCCATGGTCTCATGCCAGCTGCATGCAGGATCAGTTAAATCCGAATCTCTGGGGGTAGGATCAGAACACATCAGTAGGAGATTGTAGAGGCCAGCCAAGGTTGAGAGCCTGGGAACAAAAGGTGGAGGTAGGTAGAAAGACAAGTGATAAAGCTGTTAAGTATTAAGATCCCCAGCAGAGGGGGCTTCTCACTGAGAAAGGTGGCAGCTCTGAGAACTCCCTCTTTCCCTCAGCCATCCTCCCCCACTCCATCCAGATGGCATGATGCCTTAAGCAGCCTCAGGATCGTGCCCAAGTGCTCTGCCACTGAGCCACAGTCCACAGCTAGAAATTACTATACGCTTGTGTATCTTAAAAAGTAGATACACAGGGCCAGGGATTTAGCTCAGTGGTTCTGGTGCCTGCCTCCTAAATGCAAGGTTCCCAGTTCGATCCCTGGTACCAAAAAAAAAAAAAGTAGACACACATGTCACATGTGTAATTGTACATGTGACACTAGAACTAATTATAAATATTTCAGTACCATGGATTTACATTTGCTTATTCATTGTTTCTCTCCCTCCATACTGGGAATCAAACTCAGGACCTTGTGCCTCAGCACCACTGAGCTACATCCCCGGCCCTCATTGTTTCTATTTTAATTTTTTTCTATTTTAATTTTATTCCTTTCTCCCTGTCTCTCTCTTTTGTTTTTGTGGGGTGGTTTGGTTTGGTTTGGTTTTTCAAGGCAAGGTCTTACTATGTAGTTCAGGCTGGCCTCAAACTCAGTACATAACTGAGGCTGGCCTGGAACTCTCAGTAATCTTCCTGCCTCAGCCTCCTGAGTGCTGGGATTACTGGAGTAAGCCACCACACCCAGTTTTTTATTCTTTTCTTTTCTTTTTTTTTTTTTGGTACCAGGGATTGAACTCAGGACCTTGTGCTTTCGAGGCAGTTGGTGGCACCACTGAGCTAAATCCCCGGCCCTTTTTATTCCTTTCTGAGGGAACAGTTTTCACTTATCTTGGAGCACCAGGGTTACTGTCTGAGGTGGCTGATGAGACTCAAGATTCAGGACCAGGGACCCCAAGCTTCATTGTGATCCTGCCTGAGCACTTTAAACCTTTAGGTGGCCATTTTTTCAGAGTTAAATTTCCCTCCTACATCAGGAACTCTTGACTGTTAGCTCCATCCAGATAAGTTCTGGTTTTTGTAACTCCCCAGTGATGCTTGTCCTGGAAGCCCTGTCTTCACCGTCCAGCCCAACATAGGTCTATTTTGATATCACTTCCTCCTAGTAGAGTCTAGCCTGGTTCAGTTTGGTTTCATCATAACCTCTTTTTCATGGATCTTCATGGGCTGTTACTGACAACCCCCGTGGTTAGAGAGCTATGTCGTTAATCAGCTTGTCTTTTCAGAAATTGCAGTTTAGAAGATTGGCCTTTAGTTGAAAATTACTGAAACTACTTAGTGGGTACATGGAAGTTATACTAATCTCTTCTCCTACAAGCTTAAAATTCCCAGTAACAGGAGCCGAGGATGTAGCTCAGCGGCACAGTGCCTGCCTGGCAAGTGCAAGGCCCTGAGTTCGATCCCCAGTACAAAAAAAGAAGCCCAGTAACAAAAATTTTTAAATTAACACGATGAGCTGTCTGTCCATGGCCTTGGTTTGTGCTAAGCCTAAGAAAACAGGCTAAAATAGCTGAGCTCTGGGAAGACACCAGTGGTCTCTCTGTTCATCCAGTAGTTCTTTTTTTTTGTACTGGGGATCGAACTCAGGACCTTGCACTTGTGAGGCCAGCGCCAAAACCACTGAGCTAAATCCCCAGCATGTTCACCCAATAGTTGAGTGACTCCTATGGCTGGCTTCCGCAGTGCACAGTGTTGGATCTAAGGCCCTGCTTAGGTGAGTGTGGAGTGTTCAGTGGAGGAACAGGGAAGGCCATGAGTGAGAGCCAGAGGTGGGAAGGGAGGTGAATGCTGAACCCAGAAGTGTGGGTTATATTTGGTGATCTGGAGAAGAGGAGAATGGTTAGTCAATTAGTGTTTTGAATCAGTAACTCACCTTTTTTTTGAGACAAAGTCTTGCTATATAGTTCAGGCTGACTTTGAACACACTGTGTAACCCTTGCTGGCCTCAAACTCATGGTGATCCTCCTGCTTTAGCTTCCTGAGTACTGTGATTACAGGCGTGCACCACTACGCTCAGCAGTAACTCACTTCTTTGACCTTTACAGTCATGTGTCTCATAGAGTCATTATTCTACCCCTCTTTAGGTTGTTGGAGGCAGGCCCTTCAAACCTTCCTGAGGTTTAAACCCCCACCCCCACCTGGCACCTCTAGTCCCAAGGCCCAGCTTCACTATTGGAGGCAACTCTTCCACTTGTGGCTGTGGTGTTCAGACTTTTTGGACAGTATCTTGTTTTGTTTTCTTTTGCAGTACAGGAAATTGAACCCAGAGCCTTCACACTAAGCTACATCCCCAGCCCATTTATTTATTTATTTATTTATTTATTTATTTATGGTACCGGGGATCAAACTTGGGTCCTTGCACTTTCGAGGCAGGCAGTGGAACCACTGAGCTAAATCCCCAGCCCCTCAGCCCTTTTTTATTTTTGAGATGGGGAATTGCTAAGTTGCCCAGGCTGGGCTCAAATTTGCAATTCTATCTCAGCCTCGTAGATTGTTAGGATTACAGGTATATGCTACCATGCCCAGTTACTATACATAATTTTTGGGTTGATGAAGACATTATTTGATAGGGTGGGGGATTTAGCTCAGCGGCATAGTGCCTGCCTGGCAGGCACGAGGTCCTGAGTTCAATCCTCAGTACCAAAAAAAAAAAAAAAGACATTATTTGATAATTCATTATAGCAGTATGGATACAGAAACCTTATAAGAGAACTAGCAGACACTTACATAGTAACATTAAACTTGCTCACATGTAACCTTTTGTATGTAGCCTACTGGATTCACTCTTACTTTTGCCATACTGGTAGTTGAACCCAGAGTGCTGAGCTCTACCCTTTTAATTTTTAATATAATTAATTTGTAATTTTTATTTTTAAATTTTGAGACAGGGTCTTGCTAAGTCACCCAGACTGGCCTCAAACTTGTAATACTCTTGCCTTAGCCTCCTAAGTAGCTGGGATTATAAGCATACCGCATCCCTCACAGCTAGATTTACTCTTAACTGGTTTTAGGGCGTTTAACTTTCTTACATGATTTTACAATTTGACTTACATTTCTAACATATATACAAATCACATTAGTAATAAGAACAAAACTAAGGCTGGGGATGTAGCTCAGTGGTAGAGCACCTGCCTAGAATGTGCAAGGACCTGGGTTTGATCCCTACCATTATCAAAAACAAAAGCCCCCAGAACTGTTAATCGTCCAACCATATCAGAATTGAGTGAGATTTAATACCTCTGCTACTTTAACAGATTTTCTTTTACCCGTTTCTCAACAAGGTAAGTTATGTCACTTTTGTTGTTCACTGTGTAGTTTACTGAACAGTGTATCTTTGTGGACACAATCTTTATGTAGAGTTTGGCAGTTGCCTTAATGTCTTTTTAGTTTGTGCATATTGCCTCATGTCATGATGCATGTAAACCACAGTAAGAAACACAGATGCCATAGGTGAGAAATGATTGAACATATCTGTTATCATTAGGAAATTCTTATTTTTCCACATCTCAGCTACTGTATTGAATGGCAGCAGCTTAGGAGTGGAAAAGTTGGCAAGTGTAAGTGAAGGACACAAAGGCAGATAATAAAAGTTTTATTAAGCCACCATCATGTCTGTCTACAGGAGGCTGAGCAGGAGGATCACTGAGTTCAAAGTCAGCCTGGGCTAATGATTTCAAAGCCTGGGCTAATGATTTCAAGGCCTGGACTATGTAGTAAGACCCCACCCCTGCCCCCCCCAATCAAGAAAGACCCTCCAGTTTCACAAGTAGATGTGATTACATAGAACTTGCTTGGGGTGGTGACTGGCCCTTGTTTTTACTTTGTATCTAATACTTTGTAATGAAGTTTAGAGTGTGTAGGTATAGATGAATTTTTACTCTTGTCAGTTATCCAAACAACATTAAATGTTAGAGTGGGGGACAGAGAATGGCAATGTGACTTAGTGATAGAGCACTTGCCTAGCATTTGTGAGTCCTTGGGTTCCATCCCCAGGAACACGGGGAAGAATTTACAGAAGGAAATTAGGGAACATAAAAGCATAAGCCATAGGTAAAATGTGTAATTCGTAAAGAATGGTGATCAGGAGAATAGTCATAAATATTTATTTTTCATTTTTTTCCCTTAACATTTTTTTTTTTTTTGGTACCGGGGATCGAACTCGGATCCTTGCGCTTGCGCAGCAGGCGGTGAAACCACTGAGCTAAATCCCAGGCCCCTCCCTTAACATTTTTTATGGACCATCTGTACATGTGTGTTTATGGTTATACAATTTAGCTTAGAAAACAGCTTGTAAAAGACCTATCATAACCATTTCAGTTATGCTTTTATATTGGTCTAGATAACCCCCAAGACCTTTACTAGTAGTTCCCAGGAATCTTTGGCCCAGTTCCAGAGGTTTCCATTTCCTCATAAAGCAAACATAGCTGTAAAAACTTTAGTACAAACATCTTAAGTGTTAGCATGGATTACAGTACCTCCTGTGTCCCCAGACTAGTGTTCAGAGGTAACAGCACAGCCATCCTACAGAAGCCCCAAGGCCCCTTCCTGATGACCTGATGGACAGGACCCCACAGGATCAGAGTAGTCTTTGCTAATTTTTTTTTTTTTTTTCAGTACCAGGTATAGAACCCAGGACCTTGGACTTGCCAGGCAGGCACCATGCCACTGGGCCACATCCCTGGCCCAGTCTTTGCTAATTTGATAGATTTTCACCTACATTTCCTTAATATCAGCAAGCCTTAAATGTTTTCAACTGCTTATTGGCCATTTGTTTCTGTGAGTAATCTGTTTCTCCTTCCCCATTCATCTATAGACCTAGGGTTTTGCAGTTTCATCATTCAACAAATGAATGAGCATCTCTTATGTATATTAGTTTTCTAGTGCTGCTGTAACAAATTATCACAAACTCACTGTAAAACAACACAGATTTATTATCTTACAGTTCTATAACTTTAAGTCCAACATAAGTCTTACTGGACTAAAATCAGGGTAGGGCTGTGTTCCTTTCAGGAGATTCAAGTCTTCAGAGGCCACCCACATTTCTTGGCCTATGGCCCTTTTTCTTGATCTGTAAAACCAACTATGCCCTATTGCTGACCATTTTTCTGTAATCATATCTCCTTTTCCCTCTCCTCTGTGTTCCTATTGCATTTTTAAGGACGCTTGTGATTACTCTGGGCCCACCTGGATAATTCAGGCTAATCTCTGTTTTAAAATGGGTTGATCAGAACAATATTTATCTCCCTTTGCTGTATAACCAAACATATTCATGGGGTCTAGGGATTAGGACTTGACATCTTTGAAAGGCCATTATTTGAGTATTAGATGGAGACATGAAATTTTAAAAAAGGATCTTTTCCACATGGATCCTATAAGGTAGTGGAGAAGACAGATGATTAATCAGTCACACAGTTTTCTTCTTTTATATCACTTGTCAGTTTTTGGCATTAAGCTCATTGTACTATTAGAAGATGATTAGAGCTTTATCTTTTCCTATGATATATAACTAATTTCTTTAAAAATTGAATAGAAGCCAGGCATGGTGGCACATGCCTGTAATCCTAGCAATTGGGAGACTGAGGCAGAAGGATCACCATGAGTTCAAGGAGGCCAGCCTGAACTACATAGCAAGATCCTGTCTCAACCCCCCCCCCCCCAAAATTGAATAGCTCTTAACCTAAAACAATTTGAGGGCTAGGGAATGGGTAGCTCAATGATAGAGCACTTACCTAGTATGTTGAGGCCATCGGTCCAGTCCTTAAGACTGCAAAACAAGCCCCACTGTGCCTGTCCTGTTTCCTTATAGCCTTACCAACATGGGATATTATCATTCTTTTGAATTTTTGTATGTGTATGGGGGTTTATTGGGGATTTGAACCCAGGGACTTCACACTGAGCTGCGTACCCAGTCCATTTAAATTTTTGAGATGGGTATACTAAGTTGCCTTGGTGGGACTCCAACTTGGGATCCCCCTGCCTTTAAATTTTTGTTACAATCACTGCCTCTTAATTCAATTGGTGAAAGTGAAGGCGTGATAACCACCCTAAGTTTATGGTAGTTGCCAACAGGACACCTGACACTAGACAAGTGAGATTGATAGCAGTTTACATTACATACAATCCCAACACTCGAAGAGGACACTACAAGCCACACAAGGCCACATGAGAGTTGCACTTGGGGATGGAGTAAACAACTGGAGGCTGTAGGGGGCAGACATTATAGTAGCCAGAGGATGGAGTGTCCCCTGGCTCCTGCAGGGGATGTGCTTGGCCTTTGAATAATTCTGAGGGGTGTCAAACTAAAACCCTCTACTGAAAGATAAGCAGGAACTATACCTGATCCATTTGATAAGAAGATTGTTTGACTGGGGAATCTTATCCACAGGCCCAGAGAGGGAGGGGAGCTTGTGGTTAAGACATTCAGGGCCCTCCTGATTTTACTAGTCAGGGTACCACATAATAGTGAATCTTTTTTTTTTTTTTTTCAGGCATTGAACTTGGGACCTTGCACTTGGGAGGCAGGTGCCAGAACCACTGAGCTAAATCCCCAGCTGAATCATTTTTTTGGTATGGGGGATCAAATTCGGGACCTTTTGCTTGCGAGGTAGGCGTGGTGCCACTGAGCTAAATCCCCAGCCCATAATAGTGAATCTTAATTTCAGCTATTTCTTTTTGGTTCTGGGGATTGAACTCAGGTCCTTGTGCTTGTGAGGCAGGCGGCGGAACCACTGAGCTAAATCCCCGGCCCTATTTTTCTTTTTCTTTAGAGATGAAGTCTCTGTTTTGCCCTAGCTGGTCTGGAACTCCTGAGTTGCTGGGACTACAGGTGCATTGCCACCATACCCAGCTGTGAATGGTTTCATTTAATGATTTTAATGATTTTTTTTCTTTTTTTTTGTTGGTACCAGAGATCGAACTCGGGACCTTGCTTTTTCTTAATGGCAAACTCACAGCTTATTAACTTCATATACATAGAATTTAATTTTAATGCCTTTAATTATACTTAGGATTATCCCCCCTGAACTATTATGATTGGTTTGTGGTTTTCCTATCTATGCTGTTGTTATCAGAAATTGGCAAAGGGGAATTGTGGCTTCATAACATGAAATAGCATTCTGGCTTTTTCTGGGCTCTAGTTTACAGGAGGAGGAGGAGGAGGATTTGTTTAGTGAAAGTTTGAGAGAATTCTTCCTTTAAACTAAGTGTAGTCTTTTGGACATTTCCTGGATATTTTCAACATCTTTCTTCTGTAGTTGTTTCCCAGAAAATAGTCCACTTTATCAAGGTTTTCCTATGCATTAGAACAGATATAGTGTTCTCTTATTTTCCTGAAGATGCAAAACCACATTCTCTTTGAAAAAGGAAGAGAGAACTATAAAGAGAAAGTTGAGATCCAGATTACACCTCTGTTGTAAGGAAAAAAAATAGAGGTAGAGTGGAAATTGAAATTAAAATAAGTAGAATGAAATGTATTGTCAAAACAAACAGTACTCTTAACTGAAGAAAATTAAATCTGTGATGGTGAAAAACAAGATTTTTTTCAGTGTGAAGAGAAGCGAGAGATTTGACAATGGTGATCCAACGTGGTAGTCTTAGGGGGCAGGGAAAAAAATCTGTTCACAGAATGGACAGCGACATATTAGAAGACTTTTCCAAGCTGACAAGACATCCTTTGTTTCTGGAAAATAAAGGCACCCATGGAGACTTACACTGGCAATATGTTTGACTTCTGAGGATAAAGAAAACCTTTAGAAGCACCAGGCCCTAACCAGAGAAGCCCAGCTTTGCTACAATTTCCAGTGCTAGAAGACAGTGAGATAAGGACAAGAGAATTTTGAGGGGAGGAGTTTGAGACTCAAGAATTCTATAAACGTTTGTGCAGCCATGAAGGCATTTTCACCCAGGGCAAAGGCTTAGGGAAATTGTCTTTCCTAAAATCATCAGTCATGTGAGAGATGGGTCCAAATGATGAATGGAAAACAAGAGCAAAACTGGTGATGACATTGAAACTACCTAAAAATAGGGCTGGCAAAAGCCAAGTGATTGAAAAAAAGAGTTGTTTCTGTAATGCTGAACCTAGGGCCTTGTGCATGCTAGGCAAGGGCTCTGCCACTGAGCTACATCCTCAAACCTTCCAATTTTAGTATATGTGCTGCTGAAGTGAGCACTACATCCTCAAACCTTGACAAAAAGGAATCTATGTAATGATAGAATGCCTGTAATCCAGCACTCAGGGAGACTGTGGCAGGACCATGGAAATTTTGAGGCCTGGGCAATTTACAATTTAGTGAGATTCTGTCTCAAAATAAAAGGGGGGGGGGGCCTGGGGATTTGGCTCAGTGGTTCCACCGCCTGTTTCGCAAGCGCAAGGTCCCGAGTTCGATCCTCGGTACCAAAAAAAAAAAGAAAAAAAAGGCTAGGTAAGTAGCTTAGTATAAAGGCCCTGGGCTCAATCCCCAGTAACACACACACACATATAAACAGAAGTTGGGTTTATCATCCTGGATATAGTGAACAAATAAAAGATTGAGGGTAAAAGATACTTAAATTTTTCATTACAACCCCATAAAATGTACATTTATGTGTCAAAAAATTTTTAATTTCTCAAAAGAATGTAGACATGATTAGTCACTAGCTAATATGTGAAATATAAATTAAAGGCAATCATTAGGAGAACCAAAACTGCCTTAAAAATTGTAGAAAAGCAAATGTGGAAAAAATTTGGAAAACAGCAAGAAATAAAAAAAATAGAATGCTAAAAGACCAAGCACATCAACTATCACAGCACAGATATAATGTGTTAAATCCCAGCCTGCGTGGAGGCGCTGCGGTTTTTAGGACAGACCCTGGTGCCTCCTGGCTTTGGCTAATGCTGCGCCCTTGGTTTAATTTGCTTTTGCTTCCCCACCAGAACGAAGGAAGCTAAGGGTATGGTTCAAGGCCGACTCCCTCCGGGCAGTCCTGGGCCGCCCAGCACTCACATCCCCCACCTCCCCACACACAGAACGCGGCCCGCGCGTGCGAAGCTGGCGCCCTGGGGCGGGGATTAAGTCTCCACCTCGTTTTCTTTCACGACTGCATGCAACGTGGGGGCTGGAGCCAGGCCTTACGCCAGGCACGGAGCACAGGGCAAAGCACTCAAACCCTGCTACTGTGTAGTGTGTATCTCCTTGTTGCACTTCCCAGACGGTGAACCTTCGTGAACAAGTTACAAATCGGGTCCGCTTGCTGGACACAGTTACTGGGCTTTACACCTCCCACAATTCTGTCCGCTGTCCTCGCGCCTTGGCGTGTCTTCCTCGCCGGGGTCGGATCCACCCGCGACGGCTCGTCCCGCCCCCTCCTTGCAGACTTGCAGGGTTTCAGGAGTCCGCTGGGAGGCTTCTTCCAGAAGAGCAAGCCCAAGAGAGGAATGGGGCGCAGGGCTCAGAGCTGAGAGCCCTTTCCTCAGCCAGAGGGGCTCGTCCCCTCGCCAAATGTGGAATGGGGTGCGCAGTCCCGCTGGGGATTTTTGGAGAGGACGAATTGGGGACTCAGCCCAAAGGTTTGGGAGGGCAGGGGACAGGCAACGAGCAGAGAGACTCGAGCTGACTTGAGTTGCCCGGGAGCGGGTAAGACCCGGGTCCCACGTGAGGGGGGGAGCGCAGCGATCTAGGGGTTAAGGCACCGCGCCCCGCCCCAGACCGGGGATTGGCGGCCCTGGGGGGCGTGGCCGTAGGGCGGGCCCGCGTTTGCCGCAGCCGCCGAGGGGCGGGGCCCGGGCTGGGAGCGGGAGGGGCGCGGAGCTGGGCCCGCGCCGCGCGCCCCGCCGGGCGGGCTTTGGGCTGCGCCAGCGAGCCGAGTCGGTAGCGCCGCGTCTGAGATCTTGCACAGGACCCTAAGGCAGCGAGTAAGTGAGGCAAGCCCACCGCGGCGCCCCTCCTAGTTGCGAGCCGCCGCCGTGTCCGCAGCACCTTGAGGCTTGTCTGACCGGACCAGGAGCTGGAGAGGGGGCGCGTCCCGCTGCTGGGGTCCCGGGGGGGAGGGGAGAAGATTTGAGGCCGATGATGTCATGGATGCTTTGCCCGGCCGGGGTGGTGGTGGGGTGGCGGCCGGAGGGGGGTGCGGCCCGGATTATGTCACCTTCTCTCTGTGCCCCGCCCCCCGGGGCCACACGCGCTGGTGGGGAGCCCCAGGAGGTGCAGGCGGGATTTCCCCCTATGCAGAGACCCTCAAGGACCTCTGCCGACTGCCTATGGCCGGGGTCTCTATCTGTTGGCGCAGCGAACCTTGGGCTGCTGATGAAAACGACCCCCCTCCTCCAGCAGAAGCTCGTGTGTGCGCGCGCGTGTGTGCTTCGGGATGGGGGTGGTGGTGTGCTATCGGCCCCCTCAGTCCTGAAACATCGACTTCATCATAGCCAGGATCTAGGGGATGGGCCCTCTTCTCTCCCAGTCCCAACGCCTCCAAGGGAAGCTGCATCTCCCCTCACACATCCCAACCAAGAAGTTGTGGAGATTTCTGCACCCCAAAAGCCCTACAGTGCCCCTGGATCCCTTTCCTCCCTCAGTTCTTATCCTTGAAGCCCTTCCTGGTTTCTCTATCTAGATTCACTGCCTATTTGCATAGCTCATAACTAGCATTACCACATGCATTCATTCTGCACGTCTTGGTGCCAGAGCCCAGAGGTCCCTAGGACTCTTGCCTGTGGGGCATCCACAGGCCAGCCCCGGGGTGTCTTCAGAGTGAAATCTTCCTGGGGTGTCTTGAGCCAAGTGCACCAAGATTCCTGAGGTATCAGGGATGCTGTCTTGAGCAGCAGCATTTGGAATGGTTCTAGAAGGATATGGGATGGGCACAGAGAGCTGAGAAAAGGTTGTGTGTGGAATGGAGAGGAGCTTAGGTCATGGGAGATATGGGAAGGGCATTGGGAGAGGCCCTGGGGACCCTACTGCAAGCTCTGCTTGGCTCTGGGGACCACAAAGAATACCAAGCATTTTGCCCATAATACATGTACTTTTTAAAATTCCTACAAGCTATGTGTGAAAAACCAAAGGTGAAGTAACGTGCATAAGGTTCCACTCCATCAGTCAAGCTGTGGTTTACACTTGGATGCCACCAGAACTCCATCTACTGCCCTTGACCCTGTTCATGGAAGGATATAGGCAGAGCAGAGACAAGATTGGCTTTGCCCTTTAGAAAGAGTACCCTGGCATCTCAGGGAGGGAGTTCGGGAGAAGAAAGACCAGTGAGGACACCCAGCAAGGGTGCTGGCAGGAGGGGCTACTTAGATCTTTAGGAAGTAGAATGGCTTGGGTTTGGGACCTTCAAGACCCCCAAGCATTCCTAGCTATGGGAGGGCCTGGGTGGCCACAGTAGTTTGGAGGGAGCTGCATTTAGCCCCTTTATAACCACTAATACAATGCACAATGTCTCAGGCACTGAGGTTTGATGGGACAGAGATAGCCGCCGCAGTCAGGCAACAGGCTGTCATCCCATGCTGATTCCATGAGGTTGCCATTGCAGACCACACCCAGTTACATGGACCAGTTCAGGACCTTGACCCTTCCCTTGCAGTTTCTGCTTATCAGGGAAAGTATCCTCCTCCATATCCTTCTAGCTCCCTGCTGGGGTTTTGAGAAGAGCTGCAGCAGCCCAAGTGTGGGAGAGGCATGGGGCAGAGGACACTTGCAAGGGGTTGACCGTGACAGGTTAGAAATATGGGCAAGAATGGGGAGGGAGGCTCCAGGGAGAGCTTCTGTGAGTTGACAATTAAAGATACTCCAGGTAAAGCACAGGGAAAGGAGGCTCAGGACTCAGCATCTGAGCCTGATGGGAGGTCACACATACTCTAGGGAAACAGTAGAGTGGCCAGTGACCAGCCCCCACCTATGGTCAGATTCTCAGTGCTGCATGTTTGTATTGCACCTTACAGTTTACAAAGCGACCTCCCAAACTTCACCCTCTGTCATGATCCAAATGTTTACTTCTGAGGTTTCTGCCCACACCCAGGCCCTTGGTGCAGCCCCCTTGCTAGCACCCTGGCTGGATCTTTATCTCACTAGTGATCTCTTCCTTTGGCATATTAGGCACATTCAAGTTTCAACCATGTTTAATTTTAAAATTAAAAAAGCACTTGAATCCCAAACCTCCTTAAGTGGTGGCCTTCTCTGGCTTCTCTTAGCAGGGAACTCTGCCATCTCTTCCATCTCTGCAACCCTCCCTATGGTCTGCTTTTGCCTTGCACCACTTTTCTAAAGCCATTCTGACATAGATGCCAGTGATGTCTTCAGTTGCCAAATCCAGGGCACACTCTTCTATCTCAATTGTACCTAGTCCCTCTCTTTCTTTTTAATGGAGAGGTGCTCCCACATTCTTTCTTTTTGAACCAGTCTCACTGTGTTGTCCAGGCCTGGCAATGAATTCCCAGGCACAGGTGATCCTCCCTAGTAGTTGGAACTGTGGGCACAGATCACCTCATCCAACTCATCCCCTTGGCCTTTTTTCTGCTCCCACAGGACCCCCCAGACTTCTGGGGCCCTGCCTCCCTAGCTTGAAGCTGGGCCTGCCCACACCACCCTTGGATCCTGACAATCCTAGTCTCTCTCTCCACCCAGTGCATGAGAAGCATCTTTCTCTGGTCTTCTCAAAAGCCGCTATTTCTCCTAAACAATCTCTTTCTGTATGTTAAAGGTGTCACACCCACCAGCCTGGTGCCCCAGCCTAAACTCCTCCATTATCCCCAACACTGGAACTCCAACTGTTTGAGGTTTTGCAGGTTCCTCCTCCCCAAACCTCCCCAGCCCTTCCCACAGGTTTCAAGCCACGGGCCATAGAGCCTCTGTCCTCCCAGCCCCAGCTGCTCCCTACATTACACCCAAGAATGGCAAGAGAACAGGGCCATGTTTAGAGTAGGAGGTTTCTAGGCCAAGGGGTAGAATGCTGGAGATTGGAGTCTCAGTAGGGACTAGAGTAATGCAGGACAGGCCTAAGTCACAAAATTTATGAAGGCCTGACTGAGGGTGAGGGTGCACCTGCCCATCCTGCACTTCATTTGAACCCCAGGGGCCTCTCTTGCCCCAGCCTACTTCCAGCCCTGTGTGTTGGGACAGACTGGCTGGAGGAAGGAGGATCAATGAGAGAATGGAATTCTGCAAAGGACTGGATCAGCTTGGTAGTGAACTTTCCTACTACCTAGGGCTATAATTTCTGGTGTGACCAGAAGACCCTGAAAATGAGTTTTGTCAGACTGTCTTGGTCTGGAGGCTGATAGGAAAGTCACAGTATTAGAACTGGGCATCTGGGTAGAAGACCTATGCTGAGCACTTAAGGGAACACCCCATGAACCTCTTCACCTTAATAGGGAAGGGCAGCTTGCTGCCTTGTTTCTGGGGGCACTAAGGGTTAAGGGCCTGAAGGGCGCTGCTTTCTGTCTCTGGCGCACATATTTGAGTGGCTAGCCAGGGCCAGCATTGCCTGGCACCTCTGTCAGGCCGGATTCTGCAGGTCTCTGGGGCAGGTGATCCCAAGTGTGGACTTGAGACAAAGGAACCAGGAAGCAGCCCCCCCCCCCAGCACAGGTAACCCGAGGCCCTGCTCCCCCTTCTCCCTCTTCTCCCCTCTGTGGGCCGGCCTTGGGGGAGGGGGCGCACACCCAAAGAACTGGCTCGGAGGACTTCACGGTAAACTGAGCAGGGTCAAGGTCCACAGGGAGTGGGGAGAGGGGGTAATCCAGGAAGTCTTCCTGGTGGCAGTGCATTCCTAGCAGGGCTCGGCAGGCTCGGTATCCTCTGGGGGGCAGCTGAGCCTGGAGGCCCCCGCCCACCTGGGGGAAACGCAGGCCCTGAGGGAAACTCCGCGTCCCTGCCTAGGCCGGCGCTGGGACCTCTACAAAGTGCCGATTTCCGGGAGGGGGAACCCCTTGGTCCAGCTTGCCATGCGGTTGCGTTGGGGAGATCTCCGGGAGGGTTCCCTTGCCATCCGGCTGGAGCGCTGCCGTCTGTCCGTGCGCCCATGGCGGCGCCCACTTGCGACCCCTGCGTGCGTGGCAGCCTCAGCTCCGCCCATCACCCTGGGAACCCCTGTTTACCACCTCGTCCGCCCGCTAGGGGTGGGTAGCGCGCAGCAGCTCCTCGAGGTAGGTTCTTCATTCCTCCCATTTCGCAGAGGAGAAAACTGCAGTCTGGCATGGCTCAGTCGACCCGTCCAAAGTCGCACGGCTGGTTCCGGCTGAGCCCCAACTTCGAGAGTGAGCCACATGGCCCCTGCAGACCAGGCCTCAGAGGGTCCCAGGCTTGAGGACCCGGCGGCCCCCCACCCCCTTGGAAAGGCAAGGAGAGAAGCCTGCGCTGGTAGTGAGCTTCCGCTTCTGCCCTTGACTGCAACACCTTAGGGTAGGGGGCTGGGAAGGACTCCCACCCTCAGTTTTTGGATAGGGTTGTGTCTCTCTCCCTCCCCTAACTTGAGGTTCCCTGTTGGATTCAGGTACTGCTCTCCCCTTCCAACCCATTTTCCCAGCCCATGAGGTTGAGTGAGATATAGGGGCCCCGACCCAAGGTAAAGAGCCCCTAAATTCTAGGAGTTGGAGCCAAAAGCTGAGGTGGTCCCTGAATCTGGGAGGCTGGGTTGGAGGCAGAAATTTTGGAGCTGAACACAGCGGGGAGGGTGTGTGCATGGTGCCCTGGGGCAACAGGCAGCCCCTACTACCAGGCTACCTCTGTTACCCAGCCCTATTACTTCACCTGGGATGCCTGAACCTTGTACCCATTGTAGGGAAGGGCGATACTGAGGGCCTGGGGCTGACTTGGCTGGGGTGGTGGCAGTGGGAATGGGGTCTGACCTCTGCATTCCCACCTCTGTCCACAGTGCCTTCCTGGCATAGTCATGGCGAAGCTGGAGACCCTGCCTGTGCGTGCTGATCCAGGGCGGGATCCCCTCCTGGCCTTTGCCCCCCGGCCCTCTGAGCTTGGACCCCCAGACCCCCGCCTGGCCATGGGCAGTGTGGGCAGTGGGGTGGCCCATGCCCAAGAGTTTGCCATGAAGAGTGTGGGCACTCGAACAGGGGGTGGGGGCAGTCAGGGGAGTTTCCCTGGCCCCCGAGGCAGTGGCAGTGGGACCAGTAGGGAGAGGCCTGGCCGATACCCCTCTGAGGACAAAACTCTCGCCAACTCTCTCTACCTCAATGGCGAGCTTCGGGGCAGTGACCATACAGATGTCTGTGGCAATGTGGTGGGCAGCAGTGGTGGCAGCAGCAGCAGCGGTGGCAGTGACAAAGCCCCACCACAGTATCGTGAGCCCAGCCACCCACCCAAGCTCCTGGCCACCTCTGGCAAGCTAGATCAGGTCAGTCACCAGAGTCTAAGACCCTCACAGCCCTTTTCTGGGGTGGAAGTGGCCCAGAGAGGAGGGCAAGGTGGGTGTTCTTGTATGGGTCAGGGTGGCAGCTGGGTGGAGGAGCTGTGGGGTGGAGCCCTGGGGCCAAGTCCAGATGATGGATTCAGGACAGAGACCTGGCTTGGGGGAGACACAAGATGAAAAACTAGATGGGGGAACCTCAGGGTGGAGATCCAGTAGGGTGGGAGGTGGTGCTGAACAAGTCTTGGCCAGAGGGAGGAGGCTGGGACTGAGACTAAGGCCTCATTCTGATGTTCATTCCTCCTGCCTTGCTTTTATGCAGTGCTCAGAGCCACTAGTTCGGCCATCGGCCTTCAAGCCTGTTGTACCCAAGAATTTCCATTCCATGCAGAACTTGTGTCCCCCACAGACCAATGGAACCCCTGAGGGACGACAGGGCCCTGGTGGCCTCAAGGGTGGACTGGACAAGTCTCGGACCATGACCCCAGCGGGTGGGAGTGGGGGCGGCCTCTCAGACTCAGGCCGGAACTCACTCACAAGCCTGCCCACCTACAGCTCCAGCTACAGCCAACACTTGGCACCCCTGAGTGCTTCCACCAGCCACATCAACCGAATCGGCACTGCCAGCTATGGTAGTGGCAGCAATGGTGGGGGGTCAGGGTACCAGGACCTGGGGACCTCAGACAGTGGGCGGGCCTCCAGCAAGAGTGGGTCTTCGTTATCCATGGGGCGGCCAGGCCACCTGGGATCTGGGGAGGGTGGGGGTGGAGGCCTGCCATTTGCAGCCTGCTCACCACCCTCGCCCAGTACACTGATCCAGGAGCTGGAGGAGCGGTTGTGGGAGAAGGAGCAGGAGGTGGCAGCTCTGCGGCGCAGCCTGGAGCAGAGTGAGGCGGCTGTGGCCCAGGTGCTGGAGGAGCGGCAGAAGGCGTGGGAGCGCGAGCTGGCCGAGCTTCGGCAGGGCTGCAGTGGGAAGTTGCAGCAGGTGGCTCGCCGTGCCCAGCGTGCCCAGCAGGGCCTGCAGTTGCAGGTGCTGCGGCTGCAGCAGGACAAGAAGCAGCTGCAGGAGGAGGCAGCCCGGCTGATGCGGCAGCGGGAAGAGCTCGAGGACAAGGTGGCCGCTTGTCAGAAGGAGCAGGCCGACTTCCTGCCCCGGATGGAGGAAACTAAGTGGGAGGTGCGGGCAGGGGACTTCAGCCTTTCTTTCCCCTCTGATTTCCCTTCTTTCTGTCCCTCTGGAGAACTCAGGACCCACATTATTGCAAAGGCAAGGGGACATCGCAAAGGATGAGGGAACCAAATCAATTTGGTGTATCTGTGAGGATGGGAGGCTGTCCCTGGGCAGCATAAGATGAGCCAAGACCATTCTGGGTCCCACAGGGAGGTCTGGGTGTCAACCCTGTCCTGTCTGATATGGGCTGAGCATGAGCCCTATAGAAGTTTGGTGCCTCTGGTGCCAGATCTGGGGGTCAGGTTGGGGGGAGCAGAGCTGTGCCTTGACCCTGGCTTTTCCTCTTCCCACCTGCCCCTTCCCAGGTGTGCCAGAAGGCCGGCGAGATTTCCCTCCTGAAACAGCAGTTGAAAGACTCACAAGCTGACGTGTCCCAAAAGCTGAGTGAGATCGTGGGGCTGCGCTCCCAGCTGCGGGAGGGCCGGGCCTCACTTCGGGAGAAGGAAGAGCAGCTGCTCAGCCTGAGGGACTCCTTTGGCAGCAAACAGGCCAGCCTGGAGCTGGCTGAGGGTGAGCTGCCTGCCACCTGCCACAAGCCAGTGCTGACCCCTGTGGACCCAGCCGACCCACAGGAGGCACTGGCCACCTGCGAGAGCGATGAGGCCAAGATGCGTCGTCAGGCTGGGGTGGCTGCTGCTGCATCCTTGGTTTCCATGGATGGGGAGGTGGATGCTGGGGGCGAGAGTGGGACCAGGGCCCTGCGACGGGAGGTGGGTCGGCTGCAGGCTGAGCTGGCAGCCGAGCGGCGGGCCCGGGAGCGCCAGGGTGCCAGCTTTGCAGAGGAGCGCCGAGTGTGGCTGGAGGAGAAGGAGAAGGTCATTGAGTACCAGAAGCAGCTGCAGCTGAGTTATGTGGAGATGTACCAGCGCAACCAGCAGCTGGAGCGGCGGCTGCGGGAGCGTGGGGCAGCAGGGGGTGCAAGCACACCTACCCCCCAACTTGGTGAGGAGAAGAAGGCCTGGACCCCTTCCCGCCTTGAGCGCATCGAGTCCACAGAAATCTGATCCTCCACCTGAGCACTTGGCCCTCTGACAAGTGTCCTGTCTGAAGGCCAGAGTCTCCAGGATCCCCTCTCTCCATCTCCCCTCCCCATGTTTCCCAGATCCCCAGACCAAAGAGGTTCTCAAAGCAGCTGTAACCAGGCTCCTACCCACTCCATACCCTCCCAGCTCCAGCACTGCCCAGGTGGGCAGTCACTTGCACTCTCCTCCAGAGGAGGGATGTGGGAGGGCAGATTGAGTGAGGATGAAGGCCCAGATAATAAGGAGCATGCTCCCCTTCTGGGCAGCCCCTTGTTGGAGATGGAGGCGGCAGGTCTGCAGTGCAAGGTGCCGCAGCCCCTCAGGGGGTCTGGGCTGCTGCTGATGGCCACTTGTGTCTAGTGATGCTCTCTGTGCTCACCTCCTAGACCATGGAGCCTGAGGGGGCCTGCATGAGTCTGCCAAGGCCAACAGACCCTGGGTTCCTGGCCTTCTGGCCTCTCTCCTTCCTGTGGTGTTT
Source organism: Heterocephalus glaber (assembly GCF_000247695.1). The sequence continues at coordinate 4,272,790 of NW_004624741.1, read as the reverse complement.
TCCCTCCCTAGGCAGACTGGCAGGACAAGTGGGAACAGATGGCCTGCCTGTGGTTGAGAGGGCTACCTGCCCAGCCCCTCCTCCGCAAGGTCTCTTAGGCTCAGGCCTCAGAGTCTGGCCTGGTCTTGAGTGTGTGTCCCTGTGCATGTGTTGGGGGAGGGGAGGGCTGGGACTGGCAGCTCAGTGCCCAGGGAGATCTGCCCTCCTGTTCTTGGAAAGGGTTACCTGGAGGCTTAAACCTTCACCCTTCTAGCCAAGATCCCCCAGGGCAACCCCCCAGCTGCTTGGGTGACCCCACATCCAGGGCCACTGGGTCTAACTACAGCTATTAAGTGCTACCTGCCTCTCAGGCACTCCCCTTGTCCAGTTTCTGAGGTCAGATAGGTGTCTGTGATGTCTTCCTGTGTCTTCCCTCACTCACCTCCCCAGCCTTCTGCTTTCATGCTCAGAACATTATCTTCCCAGGCTGCCTCTTCTCCAAAGTCTCACCTTTTTTTCCAGTAGAAAATTCTGCTTGACCTTTGGTGCACTACCTGCTTCCCAGCTCCACTGGCCCAAGTCTGAGCCTGAGGCCCTTGTTTCAGGGGCCCAGGGAGGGTTGGATGTGATTGCCCTTGAGGAACAAGGCTGACCTGAGAGGGACACTCTGGTGTTCCTTGCCTAGGCTCTGAGTTGGCTCAGCAATTTGTTCAGGGAGGCCTGACAGGGCCACCAGTAGGGGTTGGGACAGCCAATGTCACTTCCTTCTCTGGGAGCCCTCTCAGAGCTTATCTCCCCAAGACAAGAAGGGAAATTTTAAGTTCCCTTCTAAGAAAGCAAATTTATAATTCACCAGCAATAAAAATTGGAGGAGGCTTGGCCCTCAGCACTTGTATTTCTCTTTTTCACTCTTCTGCCCCCAATATTGAGTTTGGGGGCAAGGTGGAGTGAACTGACAACTACTGTGAGCAAGTTCCCCCAACCCTGACCAGCCTCCTCCCATGACTGGTGACTGTTTAATGAGCTGTGCATCCCCCACAAAAACATGAGTGCCCTTCTGTGTGGCCTCTTAACTGCACAGCCCCTTCTGGGTAGTCCTCACCAGGTCTCTGAGCTGGATGGGAGGCCATCCTGACAACCACTGCCCATTCCACTCACCCCTCACTGCACCTGTCCCAGAACCTGGGCCACAGGGGCTGGGAGAAGAGAGGGCATTAGTAGAAAAAAAGAAAGAAAAAAATATGAACAGTCTCAGCTTTGGGATGTCCAACCACAAAATAAATTATATATAAATATATAAAAATATATATCTACCATATGTGATGGAAAGACTTTTCATTTTCTTTTCCCAAAGAAATAAAATGGAGAAAGCCTCTTGAATGGGATTCTGTGGCCTGCTTGTGTCTTCGCAGGTGTGGGAGGTGAGCTTGGGGGTGGGGAATGTGGAGGGCAGAGCTAGAGTAAACATTTCCCAGAGGAGGCACAAGGCCAGAGGTGCTCAGTGGGCCATGCCAGGAGGTTGGCCCAAAGCCCAAACTCCTCCATGTTACCCAGGAGGAGTCATGGGTCCACGTTTGTGCCCAGTGGGGCTTTCTCTTCAGCTCACATTCTGATTAAAAGGGTTTGAAGCTGGGCCAGGGATTTAGCTCAATGGTTCCGCCACCTGCCCCGCAAGGAGAAGGAACCGAGTTTGATCCCACGTACAAAAAAAAAAAAGTAGTGGGGGGTGGTTTGAAGCTGCCTGTAGCTCAAAATTTGGACATCAGCCTGTTGGCTAGAAGGCAGGAGATGCAGGACAGCTAAATGCAGCTTGCAGTGACAGCCACCTTACAGTTACCGGTGATGTTTGAGGGCAGAATGCATAGAATGAAGGCTGAGAAAAGGTTTGCAGTTAGTGGCAAAAGGGACCTAAGCATACTGCATACCAGTGAGTTGTCCTTTTGTAGTTCCGTCCTCACACAAAGTCCCACAACGCATTTTGTACTTTGGGAGGCCAAGGCAGGAAGATTGCAAGTTCAAGCCTAGCTTGAGCAACTTAGTGATTTAGCAAGACCCTTTCTCAAAAGGGTTTTGAGGGGCCAGGGATTTGTCTCAGTGGTTCAGCTGCCTGCCTGACAAGTGCAAGGTCCTGAGTTTGATCCCTGGTACTGGGGAAAAAAATTAAAGGATAGTACTTTTTTTTTTTTTTGGTACTGGGGATTGAACTCGGGACCTTGCAGTTGCAAGGCAGGCGCTGGAACCACTGAGCTAAAGCCCCGGCCCAAAATTTAAATAAATAAATAAATAAAAAGGGTTTGAGCTGGGTGTGGAGGTGTAAACCTGTAATCCTAACTTGGGAGCCCAAGGCAGGAGGATCACTGTGAATTTGAGGCCAGCCTGTGCTACATAATTCAAGGCCAGACTGAACTATATAATGAGACCCCAACTCTAAAAGGGGGGAGGAGGTTGGGATGTAGCTTAGCACAAGGCCCTGGATTCAATCCCCGGTACTACAAAAACAATAACAGGCCAGGTATTTAGCTCAGTGGTTTTGCTGCCTGCTGCATAAGCGCAAGGACCCGAGTTCGATCCCTGGTACCAAAAAAAGAAACAGTAACAACAGGGACCAGGGATTTAGCTCAGTGGTTTCACTGCCTGCTGCACAAGCACAAGGACCTGAGTTCAATCCCAGGTACCAAAAATAAATAAATAACAACAAATTTTGTTTTAAGTAACACAACTTTACAGGACTTTAAAGAGTTTAATTTTTTCTCACCTGCTATGCGTGGTAGCACACCCCTATAGCCCAGCACTCGGGAGGCTGAAACAGGAGGATCACTGTGAGTTTGAGCCCAGTCAGGGGTACATAGTGAGTTCAAGCCCAGCCTGAACTGCATATTGAGGCCCTGTCTAAAAAAAATGTTTTCTTTTTTTCTCACCTAATAAATCTGGATGTGAGGGCCGGGGATTTACGTCAGTGGTTCCATTGCCTGGCTCGAAAGTGCAAGGTCCTGAGTTCGATCTCCGGTACAAAATTAAAAAAAAAAATCTGGATGTGAATGTCACAGATTTTGGCTTATTGTGGACCTAGACCAGCGGTGGTAAACCGTTAGAGCTTTCAATGATATGAACAGCCCACTGTGGCACACATGCCATCGGTATACCACCACTAACCTAGACTTTTCATTCTCCCTGTTATCACTGGTGTCTAGATGTCCCCCCAAAGCTTTATGCAGTCTTTTTCAGAGGTGGCTGGATCTAGAGTGTGTGATTGATTCATGATGCAATGCTGGGATTAAGAGTATGTGATTACTAAATCAGTCCACTGACTGGTATGGCACCCCCTAATCCCAGTAGCCTAGATAGAGTATAAAGAGGATAGACAAAAGCTGCTAAATCCCCTTGCTGGTTTTCTACCTTGGGGGCACCATGAACTGTTTCTCCTCTGTGATGCTCCTCTGCCATGTGCCACTTTACCTTGGAGCCAGATGATTATGGACTGAAACCTCTACAAACTGAGCTAAATAAACCTCTCCTCCTTTAAATTTGGGTGTTGGGTATTTTGTCTCAGCAATGACAGAAAAGTAACTAAGACACTCCCCTTCTCCCATCCTAGTTTGTTGTGTCCTCTTTGCCACAATGTGGCTGGCACAACTCTGCAATGGGACTGATCTCACCACTTTATCACAAAAGTAAAAGCTTTCCCAGAACCCTGCCAGCACCCTTTTAAATCATGTTGGCCAGAACTGAGTCACAACTCCTGGTATTTCAAGGGAGACTGGGAAATTAAGTATTTGCCAAAGAGAAACAGAACTGTCACACCTCCTAGGAAGAAATCACAGTTCATCTCCTGGGGATACTCTGCTGTTTCTGGGTAATCCTGGCCTTGGAACCAGCAACCAAAAGGTTTCCCTGGTCAGCCTGTTGACAGAACCCTCTCTAAGCAGTGGTAGCTGGTCTGGGGCCCCAAAGGTTCACAGCTGTTAAAAGCAGTGCCTGCCAGAGAGCTCAGGAGGGTGCCCTGGAGGATGCAAGATTTCTCCGATCTCCTTCACAGTCCTCAGGATGAATGGACAGTGTCTCAGGCACTGACAAGGCACACAGATCCCAGTCAGCTGCTCTCAATTACCCTCAGTAACCCTGACAGGTAGAAGAAGCTTGGTAGCTTGTCTAGGTGGCCAAACTGACTCAGGTGTGGACTTCCCCCACTTCCTACCCCACCAAGGGAGGTGGAAGACCACTCTGGCTCATCTGCCACAGCTCTGGCCTCCTCAAGGTCCAGCTCTGAGCCATCTGTCTATCCATCACTGTCTCCTGGGAGCACATTACAGATACATCTCTAAAATGTACTGTTTCACTCACGGTGCAGATGGGAAACTAAGCTTAGAGACTTTACATGACTTCCTCATGGCCATAAAATACTGAGTAGGGTCTTGGGATTTGAATCTCGGTATGCGCTGCTCAGTTACTTCCAGAGCAATCCACCAAGGATAGTATTTTCCTTCTACAGGTCCTAGACTCCTTCATTCTCTTCATCTAAATCCACCAGTACAAAACGCCCTTGGAAAACGCTGACAGAGTCTTTTGACCCTCCGCTGCACCCGTCACTCGCGCAGCCGGCGGAAGTAGAGAGCAGTTGGCCGGAAGTGAGGCTGTGAGGCGGGTAGGCATTGCCGGGTGAGTAAGTGTGTTAACGAGGCTTGCGATATCCCGCGTTTGGTATTGCGATCCCCTCCTTCTCCAGGCTCAGGTGAGTGGCAGCGGCCGGTGAAGAGGTCGCGGTGGCTGCTCCTTGTGCTTGCGATCGCCCTGGCTTGAGCCTTTCTGGTCGTTCCAGGGTCTGTGTGCCCCTAGGCCCGGTTGTGCGCTTCCTTGCCCGAGCTGTGGACTCCTCGCCGAGCCGTGCTCTAGGAAACCCTCACCACTCCGGAGTTCTGTGACCTTGGGCAAGACATTTACCTGAATCTTAATTTAAAAACAAAACCAAACCCTGTCAAATGGAGATCCTAACAGTACGTGTGTCAAGGCTGTTAGAAAGTAGTGAGGCACTCTGCCGCGCCTATTCTCACACTAATATGCATGCGACTCACTAGGAAATTCTGATTCAGCAGGTCTGGGGTGTTGCCTGAGACTCAGTTTTTGACCAGCTTTCAGCAGATCACACTTTGATCAGTACGACTTTACAGTATTTTGCTTAGTACTTGGAATTGGGTGAATCTTAAGTAAATATCAACATGATATATGCCCTTTTCCCATTTTTAGCAGGCAATTTCCAGTTGCATAACCTTTACTCAGGGTAGTATTGTTGTGCCCTCCGTCTTTTCTTTCCAGAGATAGGAAACAGTTCTTTTTCTGTGCAAATCATGTAGGTTTTTTCTTTTTTTGTACCGAGGATCGAACTCGGGACCTTGCGCTTGCGAGGCAGGCGACAGAACCACTGAGCTAAATCCCTGGCCCATGTGCAAATCATGACACCGCTCTTCTGCCCTGACCTAAGGAGCTTTGGGCAGGCACTCTTTACCATCATCAGTTTCTCAAGCGGCGTTTCATTGCTCACTCATTATGAGCCGTTGGGCAGTGCTTCATCCTGTGAAACTCATCACCAAGTGCTTTAGCATGAACTGTGGCTGGTGGTTTTGTTTTTTTTGTTTTTTTGTGTTTTTTTTGGAACCGGGGATCAAACTCAGAACCTTGCGCTTTCGAGGCAGGCGTCGGAACCACTGAGCTAAATCCCCGGCCCTGTGGATGGTGTTTTGAGCTTCAGTTGTTTTCTGCACTTTGAGCACCCTGTGAGTAGTAACAGCAGCTGACTTTTCAGAGCTAGGTTGTTCACCTTAGTTACCTGAATGGCCTTGAGCAAGCCCTTTCATTTGGTCCTGTCTGTAGACCCAGATAAAATCTAAGGTCTCCTGGATCATACAAAAGAGAAAGTGAGGTGTTTGGCAGTATGCAAGACTGATGTGTATTTGTCAATGTGGTTTTCTTCCTCCACCTAGTGGTTTATTTTTCTGGTCACCAAGGAGACCTTGTCATTTATCATGTAAGTCAAAGTTTGCATAAAACAGTTCTGAAGTTCCTCCTTTGCTTGTCTGGAATACTATACAGTGCTGCCTTGCAAATTGGAAAAGCAGATAAAACCAAGAGTGCTGAAAGTAACAGATTCAAACCACTTATTTAGGAGTTTTATTGTCAGTACTATGTAGATGCACATACTTTTTTTTTTTATGCTGCTCAGATTTTGTCATTCCTCTGATAGTTCCATTAGATGGGCGAAGTAGACATGAGCATCTGCTCCCTGGTGTCATATGGAAAGACTTTCTTTCTTTCTTTCTTTCTTTCTTTCTTTCTTTCTTTCTTTCTTTCTGTCATATGGAAAGACTTTCTTTTTTTGAGATAGGTCTTGCTCTGTAGTGCAGGCTGGCCTTGAACTCATTATGTAGAGCAGGTTGGCCTCCAACTCATTGCTATCCTCTTGCCTCAGCCTTCCAAGTGTTTAGATCACAGGTGGACACCACTAGGCCCAGCTTGGAGAGCGTTTCTAAAGACAGGGTCTTGTGTAACCCCTTAAAAGAAGTAGCTCTAACACTCTTCTGTGGGGCTTTATCATACACTTTTTGCCATTCAGATAGAGGAATAACAGAGTCTTAGAAAAGAGAAAGGAGGGTATATCATAAAAGCTAAAAAAGTTTCACAGATGATTGTGTTGTGCTGTTTTTTTATAAGTACAGAAAGTAGAACAAAGAGAAGGGGATGAGTTGTTAGACATGATTTTGATTTGGCTTCGATCTGTGGGTGATACTTAAGTTGACCTAAACACCTTCTAGTATTAGCAGATCTTTGTCTGATAGGCTCTGTGGAAACAAAAGCACAGAAGACTCTAAGTCAGTTAACATCCTTCTTAACAGCAGGAGGTTCTTACTGTCAGTCTCTAAGCCCTTACTAGGGATATTAACACTTGGTAGACATAGCAGTGGACATCAGCACCTAGAGAAAGTTAGCACTTTTGTTGTTTAATTTCTCAGGATTGCTCAGCAGATTATTTGCTGAGACAAGAATAGGGGTTTTAGTATCCATTTTTTTTTTTTTTTTGGTACCAGGGATCGAATTTGGGATCTTGCGCTTGTAAAGAAGCCTCAGTGCCACTGAGCTAAATCCTCGGCTTTAGTATCCATTTTTTCAGCATTTTATTCGGACCTAGGAAGGTCTTTTCTATCAAAGAAAAGGATCAGAATTGAAGGATGAGATCTGGTAACTGGTAAATTATATATGCTGAGGGTGTCATATTAAATGTACAGGGAACATGGCTGCCTTCCCTTGCCTGGCTCCCCTTCTCTAACTTCTGGATTTTAGTTTAATATGAAGCTGTTTGGCCTTTTTCAGACCTAAACCTGAAAAGTGAAAAGGAAAGACTACTTACTCCAAATCCTGTGTGGTGGCACATGCTTGTAATCCCAGCACTCTGGGAGGCTGAGGCAGGAGGATTACAAATTCAAGTCCTTCCTGGCTAACTTAGTGAGATCCCATCTCAAGATTTAAAAACAGTTTTTAAAAGACTAAGTAGGGACATAGCTCAGAGTGAAGGCCCTGGGATCAGTCCCTAGTACTGAGAAAAAAAAAATTCCTTGCTCATCATTCAGGGTGATTAGGGTAGTACCTTTTGGAAATGCCAGCATCCAAGGCTCCCTGAGACTCCTCCCTGATTCATGAGGATCCCTAGAAAAGAGACAGGGAGAAGAGTAAATTGGGTGCTTAAACCAGGAAAGGAGTTTTGTGAAATGATATGATATCAGATGTCTGAGCCTTTTGTGAAAGAGCCAGGAATTTATTGGATGAGTGTCTCATTTTTTCTTTTTTTTTTTTTTTGGTACCAGGGATCGAACTCAGGTCCTTGCGCTTGTGCAGCAGGCGGCGAAACCACTGAGCTAAATGCCAGGTCCCCATTTTTGTTTTTTTTGAGACAGGGTCTTGCTCTATAGTCTGGGCTGGCCATGAACTTACTTATCTAGCATAGGTGGGCCTCAAACTCAACAATCCTCTTGCCTTAGTTTACTGAGTGCTGGGATTATAGGTGTGTACCATCATGCCTAATTCATAGTGTTTTCTTTTGGCTTCTCGGAGTTAGTCATTGAATAAGGAGGAGTTCTCTCTCAGGTGTTTTCTCTACCTGGGTACCACATCCACCTCCTCATCTTTGCAGTGTCTTTCCTCCCCCTACCTTACTCTACTGCTCTTTGCTTTGTTTTTCTTTCCTTCCTTTTCCATAGTACTCAAAATCCAACTTCTGAAATGATTATATTTCAGACCACTGTGTGGCGTCAGTAGTGTAACTCTTTTTAAATTCCTGGTGAAAAAGTATCCAGTCAAGGCTTACCATTTGCATTTTGGCTCCTCAGGCCTCAAAGATTCCTTGTCATTAACATTTCTGTTACTGGGGATGTATAAAGAAATTCTATAGCCAGGCATGGTGGTAGTGCACACCTGTAATCTCGGCACTCAGGAGGCTGAGGCACATAGTAATTTCAAGGCTAGCCTGCACTACAAAGCAAGACCCTGTCCCTCACACCCCCAAAATAATTCTACAGGTAGTAGAGGAATAGCAGTCTTAAGACCTCTGTGGCTTTTCAACATTTTCATTGGTTACTTTACTCACTGTCTCCTTAAAGAATACTTAATTTCATGTTAGTACATGCATTTTATAAATTTAATTTTTGTCAGAGTTACATGTTTACGGTTTAAACAGTTAAATAGGCTGAGTGTGGTGGCACATGTCTGTAATCCCAGCACTCTGGGAGGCCAAGGCAGGATGATTACAAGTTTGAGCCCAGCCTGGGCCACTTAGTGACATAAATTAGACTCCCAACATAAAAAATAAAAATGGTCTGGAGATGTAGCTCAGTGTGAAGGCCATGGGTTCAATCCTCAGTGCCACAAAAACAAAAAACAAAGCTGGGCATAATGGCACACTCCTGCAATCCCAGCATTGGGAGACTGAGGTAGGAGGATTGGCTTGAGTTCAAGGCCAGCCTGGACTAAGACCCTGGTCTCAAAAAATCAAGAAAAACGAAACAACAACAACAAAGTCCCCACTTCGGGGCCAGGGATGTAGTTCAGCAGCACTGTGCCTGCCTGGCAAGCACAAGGTTCTGAGTTGGATTCCCCAGTACCAGGAAAAAAAAAATCTACACAACAGCCAGATAGGTCAGTAGAGCTTACAACTAAATGTTAATTTTTTCCCTTCTGCCTCCATTTTTGTTGTCCAGAAGCACATTCAGTGTTTCTTTTGCCGTTTCTAAAACTTTTTTTTTTGGTACTCGGGTCCTTGCACTTAAGAGGCAGGCGGCAGAACCACTGAGCTAAATCCCCGGCCCTTTGCCATTTCTAAATAACCTATATGTTGTGATTTCTTTCTTTTGTTTTATGGAGATAGGGTCTCACTTTGTTGCCCAGGCTTTTCTTGAATTCCTGCATTCAAACAATCCTGCCTCAGTGTCCTGAGTAATTGGTACTATAAATTTTGGAGTTTGTTTGTTATGCAGTGCTAGGAATCAAACCCAGGGCCTTGTGTATGTTAGGCAGGCACTCTACTACTGAGCTACACCCCCTAATCCCAGTTGTATATATAACCTTTTGACATCTTTATTGTCGATTTTGAGGCTCTAGTCATACCTCCACCTAGTCTCTTCTGGTACTGGGGATTGAACCCAAAGCTTTCACACTGAGCTACTGTACATCTTCAGCCCTTTTTTATGGTGAGACACAGTTATCTCTGTATTGAGTTGCCCAGGGTGGGCTCAATCCTGTGATCCACCTGCCACAGCCCCTCAGAGTCCTGGGATTACAGGTGTTTGCCACTATGCCTAACTGGAAGCTCTGGTTCTCTTATCACCATCCTATCTTTTACCCTACTTCCTCTCTTTATCTTTCCAATATAGTTTGCTCATAATTTTTAGCTAGGCTGTTGCTCCAAGTTTATATTAATAAAATAATGGAAATATTATTTATACTTGAGCAAGGAGTATAATATGACATTTTCGATCTTGTACAATTTTTTTTTCTTCTCTGGAGTTAATTATTATTATTATTATTATTAGTTTTTGGTACCAGGGATCAAACTTAGGACCTTGCTCTTGTGAGCCAGGCGCCGGAGCCACTGAGCTAAATCCCTGGCCCTGGAGTTAATTATTTTTGTTGTTATTGGCTTGATTTTCTGTCACCTCATTTGTCCCTAAATTATCTGTTATATAAGAACTGTAATTCTTTTCTATTAGGTACTCTCCATCTTTTCCTGTATGAACTGGAAAAAAACTGTGGTTGCTCTTCACATCTGCTGCTCACAGCTCTTGTCCAGATATTTTCCTTCCCTTTGCTTATCTTCTGCGTTGAACCCTAATTTTTGCATCCTGTATCCCTCCTGCCACCTTTAAGGTCTTCAATTGTGATAGCTCTCTTTGCTTTGATCCTGGGACATCCTACAAAACCTATCCCTTCAAAAGGATTTCAGTCTTTGAGGTCTTCTCTGTGTTCTTTTTTTGTAAGTAGGGTAACTAGCAACTACTAGAAAACTAGATTACTAAAGTGGGAGGGACTTTTGTTGTTTATTGTTTGAGACCAAGTCTCTCTATGTAATCCAGGTCAGCCTTGAATTTGCAACCCTCCTACTTCAGCTTCCTGAGTGCTAGGGGCTTTTGTGTGTACCCACTTTTAACCCTTCAACCTGGAAACCCTAGAAGATCATAGATCATTTAGCTCTACTCTCCACTCCCAGATCTGTCCCTTGTGTTTCTTGACCTCTGTTTTTGTCTTTATATACCAGTAATGTGGGTTTTAGAGTCAGACAGTCTTTGATGTTAAGCTCCACCCAGTCCTTTGTATAACCTGTGGCAAGTTTCTTTCCTTTTTTTTTTTTTTTTTTTTGTACTGGGGATCTAAGGACCTTGTGCTTGCAACGCAGGCTGCAGAACCACTGAGCTAAATTGCCAGCCCAAGTTTCTTTATCTTGTCAATTCTGTTCATCATAAATAATATGGAGCTAATAAGCTCACATTACAGAAAGGTTGTAGGGATAGGAACTAATGCAGATAAAACACCTTGTACAAGACTCAGCCTTGGCCAGAGGAAGCCCTAATGAGATTTTCATTTGTATCTTGGAATTTATCCTGCTTTTTCCCCCCGGGTCTGGGGATTGAACCCAGTCTTCACACATACTAGACAACTTCTCTACCCTTAGCTACATACCTCAGGCCTTTTTTCCTTCTTTTATCTTTTTTTTTTGAGACAAGGTCTCCCTTTGTAGTTCAGGTTGGCCCTGAACTCACTATGTAGGCCAGGCAGGCCTTGAATTCACAGCAATCCTCCTGTCTCAGCCTCCCAAGTGCTGGGATTGCAAGTGAGTGCCACCAAGCCAGGCTTTTTTTTTTTTATCTTGAGACAGGGTTTCTCTAAATTGTTCAGGCTGGCCTTGAACTTGTGATACTCCTGCTGAAGCCTCCTGAGTAATTAGAATTGCAGATGTATGCCATTATGCTGGGTCCTGGCCTGTGTTTTTATTTTATTTTTTTTTCAACTTTTTGTTACTCGATACCAGGGATCAAACTCAGGATCTTGGGCTGGGAATTTAACTCAGTGATGCCGATGCCTACCTTGAAAGCATAAGGTCCCGAGTTGATCCTCAGTACCAAAAAACAAACAAACAAACTCAGGATCTTGTGCTTGCAGGCAGGTGTGACTGCTGAGCTACATCACTGGCCCTATTTTTATTTTATTTTATTTTTTTATTTTGGTACCGGAGATCGAACTCGGGTCCTTGCACTTGTGAGGCAGGTGGCGGAATTATTTTATTTTTATTATTATTATTTTTGGTACCGGGGATCAAACTCAGGCCCTTGCGCTTGTGAGGCAGGCGGCAGCACCACAGGTAAATCTCTGGCCCTATTTTTACTTTTTTTGAGAAAGGGTCTTTGTAAGTATTCTAGGCCAGTCTTGAACTCATTATGTAGCACAGGCAGGCCTCAAACTCATAATTCTGCTGCCTCATCGTCTTGAGTGCTAGGATTACAGGTATGTACCCCATGCCCAGCTTTGGCCTATATATTTTTATTTTATTTTATTTTTCAGTACCAGGGATCGAACTCAGGACCTTGCACTTGCCAGGCAGGGACAGTCACAGCTGCATCCCCTGCCCCAAGCCTGTATTTTTGAAAATCAAAAAGGCTACATCAATTCAAAATAGTGGCTCTATCAATCCAGGTACCAAAAAAAAAATGGTGGTTCTACACCAAACATTGATGTTCTAGATAATTTTTTTTTGTTTATTTCAGGACTACAGTAATTTCATTAATTACTTTGAATTAGAATTAATTGAGGTAATTATATAGAGATATTTGTTAATCTATATACTGTTCCTTATTAACAGTTCTAAGCTCTCAAAAAGAAAGAAAAAGTTTATTCATCAAAGATAACAAGTCTTCCCACAAAGAAACTATGCATTTAATTTCCTTCTTTGTTTGTTTGTTCTTTTGAGACAGGGTTTCACTATGTAGTTAAGGCTGGTCCTAATCTCACTATGTAGTCCAGGCTAGCCTAGAATTCATAGTAATCCTCCTGCTTCAGCCTTCCAAGTGTTGGGATTACAGGCGTGCTTCACCACACCCAGCCTTTTTATATATATAGTGTGCTTTTGTTCCACAGATTTATGTATACTTTTCTTTTTTTTTGGTGCCAGGGATTGAACTCTGGTCCTTGCACTTGGGCAACAGGTGGCGAAACCACTGAGCTAAATCCCCGGCCCTAGATTTGTGTATACTTTTCTATGTGCTGAGGCCTGCCAAATTTATACCCCTGTCAGCCTCTTTCTATTGGGTGAACATTTAAGTTGTTTTCAGTTTATTGCTTTAGTGTGTAGCACATCTGTTTTGTAAAAAATGGGTTTTAAAAGTTATTTCTAGCTAGATGTGGTGGTTCACACCTATAATTCCAGCACTTTGAGAGGCTGAGACAGGAGGATTGTAGGTTTGAGCTCAGCCTGGGCAATTTAGCAATATTCTGCCTCAAAATTTAAAAAAAATTAAAAATTGGATGGGGATGTAACTTAGTACAAAGGCTCTGGCTTCAGTCCCTAGTACTGAAAAGCAAAAAACAAGCAAGTTATCTCATAAGATCTGGTTTCCAAAATGAGATGAAGGAGTTGAACAGTTTTTGGCTTTGGTTTTTGGCTTTTGCATACTGTGTTAGACTAAATTTAAATTCCATAGTCCAAAGCAGGTCTTCTTAAAAACTCTACAGCTGGTGCATTCTGTTACCTACTTTTTCTTTTGTTGTCATCCTGCTTATACTATAGTATTGAGATTCCTAGTGACTATTTTGAAGCATATAAATCTTTTTTTTTCTTTTCATTTTGGTGGTGCTGGGGATTGAATCTAGTAAATCATTCTACCCCCCTCAGAGTCCCAGTCTGGTCTGTCCATTGGCAGCTTAGGTCTCCTCTGGTACTGCTTCTCAGGTTTTTTTAAAAAAATAGATTTTATTTATTTTATCCCTTTCTCCCCCTCAAGCTCCCTCCTCTCCCTATGTACAAAAGCTTTGTTTCCATTTTTTCCTTCTACTTTCACTTTTTTCTTGTCCCTTCCTTTCTCTCTCCCTCCTCCCTTGTTCCCCTTCCCATTTGAACACTTTCTTCCCATTTCCCAACATCCATTACACATTTCAGTCCTTATTTCCACTTTGGTTTCTCACATCAGAGAAACAATGCAGTAAATAAATGTGTGTCTGATTTATTTCACTTAAGAGTATGGTCTCAAGAGGGCCAGGGATTTAGCTAAGTGGTTCCAGTGCCTGCTGTGCAAGTGCAAGGTCCCGAGTTCGACCCCTGGTACTGAAAAAAAAAAAAAAAAAGAATCCATCCATTTAGCTATAAATGTCTGAAGCTCTCATCCTTCTTTATGGTAGAGTAGTACTCCATTGTATAAAAAAAAAAAACACATCTTGGGCAGGGTATTTAGCTCAGTGGCACTGGGCCTGTTTTGCAAGCACAAGGTCTTAAATTCGATCCCTGGTACCAAAAAAAGAAAACAACCCCTGGAGAGAATAGTGGGCATATTCTAAAAGGTATAGGAACAGTGTTAGAATGACAGAATTCTGTAATTAAAAGTTAGTACTATAAGAACTGGTAGGGTTACTAGAGTATAATTAAACCTTTTACCAAGTCCCACTTTGTTCTTTGTGCAGTTAGCATGACAGCTACAAACTTCTTTATTCTCTAAGTATGACTTTTATGTATTGCTATTAAAGAGATAGAATGAATTGTTCACTTTTTTGCTTTCTCTTTGGAAATCTGCCCACCTCATTCTTTTTTTTTTTTTTTAGTACATGATTACCGTACATAATGGTTACGTTCATTGTGGGGAATTGGTACATGTACATACATAACACATCTCAATTCTTTTTTTTCCCTTTCCCCTTCCACCCCTATTTATTTCTTTATTTTTCTTTATTTCTTGTGAGCATCAGATTCATTTATTTATTTCATAAATCTTTATCAAGTTAAGTATCACAAAGACAGATTAACAGCCAGACTAGCAAGCCAAAAAATATAAAACATGTAAGACAGGTTTTTTTTAATTGACAGTTTGAGTGGATACTAGTGTAGTTTGAATCTTATTTTTTATAATGTGTAAAGTTTGGTATTGTGATAGGTGGAAGCCATTCATTCTTCATCTACCCTTTTTTCAGTATCTGGCACCAATTCTGGCCCTGTCATTTGTGATCCATGGCTCTTGTGATATGCCGAAGATGTCCAGGCAGTTTCTATGGAACATCTCCTTGCCCAGCTCTAATCAAGCACCATGTAAACAAGAAATTGTCTGGTCACACATGTGAGGACTATACCCTTATTGCCAAAAAGATCAGTTCTGACAGAATGGCAGCCACTTTCAAGTTATTAAAGCCTTTAAAATATCAAGCATTTTGCAATCCTGTTGTCTACAGTGCTACCCAAAGTGTGCTGTATTGGAATATGGGAACCAGCAGGTGGCACAAAGAACAGGACCATCCAGAGCACAGTGGCCCCTGCCACCCTGCCAGAAGAGTGAAGAATATTAGTGGCACCACCTCTTCTCAGAGAGTCCTCACAACCAACAGTGCCCTTCTGGGTTTGGGAGTCCACCAGGCTTCTGCCTTGAAGGCCAGCACGTTGCAGCTGGGTTCACCCAGGACCATGAGAACTGATAAAGAGGATGTAGAAGTTTTTGATTCCTTTGAAGACACCCGAGTTTTCCTACAGCTAAGACCAGAGTACCAGCTTCACAGCCATAAAAAATCAGAGACTTGTCAGCCCCTGTCCGTTTCAGAGAGTAAACTAATTTTGCACAAAGTCAGGGTGTATCAAAATAACCTCCAGCCTCAAACTATTGTTGATTATTTCTGTAAGCTGAGCTCTTTGCCTGCAGAGCAGCGTCCCATTTTGCTGTCTAATGCCAGCTTTACTTTGCTCTGCCAGCTGAGTGTGAAAAACATAAAATTCTTTGATATCCCGGGTCTGATCAGTATTTTAAAAGCCTTGGTCAATTTAGGAATCCCTCACTGCCACCCAATGCTAGATGTGTATGAAACCAGATTTGGGCATCAGGTGTGGGAGATGAGTCTGGACCAGCTTCTCTTGGTGGCTGATCTCTGGCGGCACTTAGGCCACAGAGTACCACAGTTCTTAAAAATTTTTTTTAGTTATCTTAATTTGCACTGGAAAGATCTATCTTTGTCTCAGTTCATTCATTTAATTTATATTATAGGTGAAAGTCGTCAGGTACCACAGGACCTAATGCAAAAACTGGAATCACTGATCCTTAAGTATATTGATTTGATCAATTTAGAGGAAGTTGGTACAATCTGTTTGGGGTTCTTTAAGTCAAGTAGTAGTCTGTCCGAATTTGTCATGCGGAAAATTGGAGACGTGGCTTGTGCTGACATGCACCATCTGAGTAGTCACGCCTTAGTGCATATTCTTAAAATGTTCCGTTTAACTCACGTGGATCATGTAAACTTTATGAAGCAGTTTGGAGAGATTGCTCCTCAGAGAATTCCTTCCCTGGGTGTTCAGGGTGTCATGCATTTGACTCTTGCCTGCTCAGCCTTACGTATGTTGGATGAGAGAGTAATGAATGCTGTGGCTGCCTCTTTGCCTTCTCGGGTAGCACACTGTCGAAGTAAGGATGTTGCCAAAATTCTGTGGTCATTTGGAACTCTGAATTATAAGCCACCCAACACAGAAGAATTTTATTCCAGCTTGATAAATGAAATTCACAGAAAGATGGATGAATTCAACAAATACCCGGAACACATGTTCACCTGTCTGCTGGGTCTGGCATTTTCTGAATACTTTCCAGCAGAGCTCATCAATGTTGCTCTGAGTCCAGGGTTTATCAGGTTAGCTCTAGAGAGAACTAAGTTTGAGCTTACTAAGGAACTGTATACTCTTGATGGTACAGTTGGCATTGAATGTCCAGATTACAAAGGCAATCGTCTTAGTTCTCACCTTCAGCAAGAGGCATCTGCAAATCTGTGGAATTTAGCAAGTAATGATATGAACTCAAAGCCTGAATTCCTAGAAGCTCTCTCTTTTCTTGAGACCATGTTGGGTGGCCCGCAGTACATCAAGCACCATATGATTTTACCTCATACCCGATCTTCTGACTTAGAGGTGCAGCTTGATGCTAACATGAGGCCACTACCATTTAACAGAGAAGCCATACCAACTGAAGACAAGGTTAATTTAAAGCTTATGCCTGTGGGAGTCAGCCTTACAGATGATTTGATGAATCAGTTGCTAAAAGGGAAAGCAAAAAGGCATTTCCATAGAGAAATTGAGTCAGAGACTGGGCAGTGGCCCATGAAGTTGGAGAAGGCAGCCATACCATTGGGGAGCTCCCCTTGCAATGTGGCAGATGGGTTAGGAGCTGTTGAGATGGCTGACCTGTGTCCCCCAGCCCATGTGCAGGCCCCATTAGTGAAGCTGGCCATTCAGTTCACACATAGGAACCAGTATTGCTATGGTACAAGGAATCTACTTGGATTGCATAATATGAAGCGGCGGCAGCTGATTCGACTTGGGTACCGAGTGATCGAGTTAACCTACTGGGAGTGGTTTCCACTCTTGAAACGAACTCGATCAGAGAAGCTGGCATTCCTCCATGAGAAAGTGTTCACCTCTGTTCTCTGAACAGCTTTAAGAAACATTTCTTCTCATAACATCTGTTGGTGTACACAGTACCAGGCATATTGATGCTCAAAAAGCTTCAGATTTTGTAACATTTTGGATTTCAGATTTTCAGATTTGGGACACTCATGGTAGTCTATGCAAATATTCCTAAATCTGAAACAACCTGAAATCTGAAACACTTCTGGTCTCAAGCCTTTGGGATAAGAGATACTCAACCTGTATTGTAAAATAATTATAAATGCCAGAATATAAGTGTAATAATAAAATAATCTGTTAAGGAGATGTAGTTTTGCTCTTGTCTGTGGCAGGTAGACCTAGTGTATGTTACTGTGAATTAATTGTAACCTGTAGCAGTAGCAAGTTGCTGCTAATTTGTACGTTTTACTCTTAGTAATAATAAGCATGTCTTTTGTTTTGTTTTTTTCTGAGATAATGTCTTGCTATGCAGTTCAGGCTGGCCTTGGATTCATGGTGGGCTGGGCTTCGGTTTGGGGTAATGCTGCTGCCTCAGCCTCCCAAGTGCTGGGAATATAGGCATGTACCACCACACCCAGCTACATTTCTACTCTTCTTGCAGAAATTCCCCCATTAACCTCTATTTTCTTAAAATTTGAGCTGGGAGAGAGAATTATGTTAAGTACCTGTCCTGCCTGTGGTTCCCGCATCTGATGAATGTTTTTCATGGCAGCTAGCTCAGACAAGAAGGAAATATGCTGCCTCTCAAATTAGGATGTCCACTGGGCTTCAGATTTGGTTCATTCAGGTGTACTTGTGTTAAAGCCACCAACTGAAGGAGATTGCACAGTGGAGCCTTAACGTACGAACTCAATTCATTCAAGAGGGCTGATTGTAACTCAAATTGGCCAATTGAAGGCTCAGGCTCCTCTACACAGCCTTCAAAGTCTCTTCTATATACAGGCATATCACAGGTCCTTAGAGAGACATTGGCCCAGGATTTCTCAACTCCACACAGGAAAAGATGTTGTAATGTTCCTTCCAGATAACTCTTTAAGGGTTAAATCTGTATCTGAGACCATCTGGAAGCACAAAACTAAAATTCTGGTCATAACCCAAGTTGTTTGTAAATCAGGTTGGTCGTAACTCGAGGGTCCACTGTATTTATAGAAGTAACGTACTACAGGTAGCTATTTTTTTTTTTGGTACCGGGGATCGAACTTGAGACCTTGCGCTTGCAAGGCAGGCAGCAGAACCACTGAGCTAAATCCCCGGCCCCTTTAATTTTTATTTTTGTTTTTTTTAGACAGAGTCTCACTATATAATCCAGGCTGGCCTTGAACTCACTGTATAGCCCAGGCTGGCCTCAAACTCTAGATGATCCTCCTGCCTCAGCCTCCCAAGTGCTGGGATTACAGGCATGCACCACCAGACCCAGCTGAGAATTTCTTTTAAAAGGATCCTTCCCATCATTATTCAGGTCTCCTCTAAAGATCACTTTTTCAGAGAGGACTTCATATCCATGGTAACCAGAAGAGCAGCACTCCATTGGCCTTTGATCATGATCTGTTTTGCTTAATTCATTTATTAGCTCAAAAAAAAAATTTTTTTTTTTTTTTGCTCCTGGCTTCTCCAAACTGCTCAAATAGTTTTTGTTGAGTAGATTCTGTAGGCATGTGTTATCTCTACATAGTTTTATGTCTTCCTTTCCACTTTGGGTTTTTCTTGCCTGTTTGCTCTATCAAGAACTTATAGGGGGGCTGGGGATTTAGCTCAGTGGCTTCGCCGCCTGCCTTGCAAGCACAAGGTCCTGAGTTTGATCCCCAGTACCAAAAAAAAAGAAAATGTTAAAAAAAAAAAAAAAAGAACCTGTGGGGGCCAGGGATTTAGCTCATTGGTTCCACTGCCTGCCTCACAAGTGCAAGGTCCCAAGTTTGATTCCCTGTACCAAAAAAAAGAAGTTATAGTAAGACATTGAATAGAAGTGATGCAATTAGGGCCAGGGATTTAGCTCATTGGTACTGCTGCCTGCCTTGCAAGTGCAAGCTCAAGGTCCTGAGTTCAATTCCCCGGTACTAAAAAAAAAAAACCAGTGAAGTGGTGAAATTAGACATCCTTGTCTTATTCCTGGTCTTAAGGAAATAATGCTTTCAGTCTTTCACCTTCGAGTATGTTGTTAGCTGTGGATTGTTTATAAATCCTTTATGATGTTGAGGAAATTCCTTTTTGTTCCTAGTTTCTAGGTGTCAAATAATGTTTTTAATATGTCCCAAATTATACTAAATTGGGGCATTCTGATGCAAAAGAAAAAAATCCCTTGTTTATCTGAGGTTCAAGCTGGGTGTGGTAACATTTGGGATCCCAGCATTTGGGAGGCTGAGGTAGGATCACCGAGAGATCAAGGCCAGCCTGGGCTACATAGTGAGACCCTTTTTCAAAAAACCCAAATAAATAAATAAATAATAAGCTTTATTTTTATTTGCTAAATCTGACAATCCTAAGAACCCACAGCATCAAGACAAGGTATCTTGGGAGTTGGGGCATAGAAGAGACTTTATTGTATTATGTGTTGAAGAAAGGGTACTGTATACTTACCTGGCAGGGGAGATACCATGATCAAGAAAGGGTACTATAGTCAGAGATAAGTTCAAAATTCAGGAGAGAGGTAAGAACATAGAAAATAAGGGCAAGGTAAGTTTGTGTGTACAGGGCCTGGTTAAAACCTCATCTGAAGTCCCATAAAATTTTGCTGATGCTGTTATTAAGGTGCTAAGTGAATTACAGATCTCATCGAGATTAAGTCTTTTAGGAGAAAAACTATCCATCTGTGCCTCATTTCTGACCCCATGTGTTTCTCTCTGTCTCTTATTTTTTGAGACAGGGTCTCCCTATGTAGTTCAGGCTGGCCTCAAACTTGTGGTGATCCTTCTGTCTCAGCCTCCCAAATGCTGGGATTACAGGCATGAGCCACCATGTCCAGATTTTTTTTTTCTTTTGAGACAAGGTTCAGCCTTGTGCATTTCTTCAGAGTAAAAACTTCGTGGCCTATGGGTGTTGCTCAGTGGTAGAGCACTTGTTGAGCTGTGTCAGGCCCTGGGATTGAGTCCCAGCACCACAAAAAGCAAAACCCCCAAAATCTGTGCCCACTTGTGTCTAGCACAGTGCCTTGAACATGTTAAGCGCTTCAAGGGTGATTAAATTGCACAGAGAATTAAAAGCCTTTTTTTGGCCCACGCCCAAGTTTTGGTCTTCCTGCATACCTCTCACTGAGTGGCTGTGAGACAGGATGGGACAGCTGTCTTTCATTTTAACCAGCTCTGACAAAAATGTGCATAAGTCAGGCTTTTTCATAGAGGGACAGGTAACTCAATTTAGAAATTATAAGAGGTATTATGTGCCTTTAAAAGCTGAAGTGCCCAATTTATAAAATTGCTCCTTGCATTGGTATTCCACCCACTCTGAGGTTAAATGCTTTTCTCTTATTTGACAGGTAATCTTTTCTTCTTTTTTTCTCTCTGTAACCTGTTTGAGCCTAGTCTTTAAAATATGTGTATGTGCCAGAATTACTTTCCATTACATTTTTGTAAGGCTCAAAATCAGACTGTAAGTTGGCTATGGCAGCTTCTTTGTTGGCTGAAGGAAGATGGATGCTCAAGTGTTCAGAAAGTGTCATGGTCACCTTATTCTCTTCTAAATTACCCCCCTCTTCCCACCCTTAGGTTCTGAACCTCAGCAGCAGCTATAAAAGGTTTTCTTAGTTGCTTCAAACCACGAAGGAACACAGGCAGCAACAGGGTGGCCAGCTGGTCAGTTTGCTCAGGACTTACCCCATTTTAGCACAGCAAGTCTGTGTTCTGGGAGTCCCTTCAGCTCAGTAGACCAGTATAGTTGGTTGTTCCATTTCTGGATTCCCCTTCTGTTGTACTTTTCTCTAGGGCTGGGTACAGGGAAACAGGAGGAAGGTCTATCTGCCTCAGGACATTCATATCTCTAGATGCTCGGCCCTCCCTGATGCTGTCCTGATGACAGTTGAGTGGGCCAAAAATAGTCCAGGTTCTTTTGAACAACAAGGAAAGAATTGCCAAGTGTACACCTTATAGTATGTAGTAAGTAGCTACACACTCTGTCCCTCTCTCTCTCTTATGTCAGCAACTTGTGAGACCTCCTAAGCTTAAGCCTGGATAATCATTAGGGTGGTATTTGGCTTATGGTTGAATGGAGGGAAGAGAAGTAGCTCACACAAGTTTCCTGTTTTAGGATTATGGAAGTATGGATAATCATTAGGGTGGTATGAGGGAAGGGAGTGACAACTCCTTTATTATTTATTTTTTGTTACAAGGGATTGAACTCGGGACTTTGCACGCTTGCATGGCACTGAGCTAAATCCCCAGGCCTCCTTTATTTCTAACTATGCTACTGAGACTTCAGGACTCCAGGCCAGGTGTTGAATTGTTGAATTGAATTGTTTATATCAACTTTAAACATTTTATAAAAGGGGAAAAGAC
The DNA here is from genome assembly GCF_000247695.1 of Heterocephalus glaber. Next base: position 4,251,163 of record NW_004624741.1, on the reverse strand, counting down.
CCAATTTATCCCACCAGTCTGCTGCATTTCATAAATTTCTCCCTGTCTATATTACATCCCAAAGTATTCATCTATACTGATTCCTGGTGAAGATTTTGTTGTTTTGAGACAGATCTCACTATGTAGTCCAGGCTGTCCTTGAACTCACTGTATAGCCCAGGGTGGCATCAAACTCAGGATCTTCCTGCATTGTATCCCTAGTGCTTGAATTGTGGGCATGCACTACTAACATGTCTGGCTAGATGAAAAATTTTTTTTTTATTATTACTGGAAATTGAACCCAGAGTCTTCATATCGAGCTACATCCCCAGTCCTGTTTTTTTTCAGTTTGAGTTGGCCTAAGTCACTAAGCTGCTTACTCAAATTTATGATCCTCCTAGGGTGGGGATGTAGCTGAGTGGCACCGCGCCTGCCTCGAAAGCACAAGGTCCTGAGTTTGATCCCCAGTACCAAAATAAAAAAGAGAGAATTCGAACTTATGATCCTCCTGCCTCAGTCTCCTGAGTCCTGGGATTACACATGTGCTAGATAAAGATTTCTTAACATTGTATGATCCTAATCATAAGTTTTGTATTTTTATTTTATTTATACTTTGTTTTCTTCCTACATACTAGTAGTCATTTGTCATTTAAGTGACATGAACAATAAGAATAAATGTGTTCTCAAATTTGTTTCTTACAGTGTGAGGAGTGGGCTTAAGTGGAGTCCTAAGGGGCTTAAATCTGGGTAAAGAATTTAGAACTCCTGAGGTAGTAATATTTGGGGGCTGGAAGTTAGGTTAGTGGTAGAGTGCTTGCCTAGCTTTCTAGAGGCCCAGGGTTTGATCCTTAGCAAAAAAAAAAAAAAAAAAAATTAGTTTAAGGCTGAGTAGATTGCTTACTATTGGAGCACTTGCCCAGCATGTGCCAGACTCTTCTGAGTTTGATCCTTAGCAAAAAAAAAAAAAAAAAGTTAAAAAGAAAATTGTAATAGAAACAACACCGACACAGAAAGGAGGACTAGGGCTATATGCCTAAGAGTTTACTTAACCAAAATTTAAAGCTATTCATTAAACCTCAGAA
>NW_004624741.1:4234776-4250002 GCF_000247695.1 Heterocephalus glaber | reverse complement strand
AAAAAAAAAAAAAAAAAATTTTTTTTAAAGGGGAATGGGTTTATTTGGTTTACAGTTCATAGAGGTTTCGGTCCATAATCAGCCAACTCCAAGGCAGGGACGGAAAAACAGGCGTGGTAGAGCAGAAACAACATGGTACACATAAGGCAGCAAAGGTAAGAGAGTTAATAGCATCTCCCTGCCCCTTTTATCTTATTGAGACCACTTAGGGCGGGTAACACTCACACCCTTAATCCTAGTGCCCTTGAGCCTACCATTGCATCATGAATCAATTCCAGCTTTACACACTAGATCAGGCCTATGACCACATGAGCCTTTGGGGGGACATCTAGACCCAAACCATAACATTCTGCCCCTGGCCCCCCCAAAGACTCATGTACATTCCTTTACACAAAAGGCATTTAGTCCATCTCTAAAAGTTGCCAAAATCTGAATCATTTTAGCATTGCCGAAAAGTCCAAGTCCAAAGTCTCCTCTGAGATTTAAGGCAAACTCTTAACTGCAGGCCCCTGTACAAATGAAAAGAAAGTCAAACACTTCCAACATTCAGTGGCACAAGGTAGACATTACCATTCCAAAAGGTACAAATAGGATACAAAGGAAAGGGACCAAAGTAAGTCCAAAATCCAGTAGGAGAATCATTAAATCCCACAGTTCTATTTTCAGCATCCCCAACAATCTGTGGCAAATTGTGAACTCCAGGGGGTTTTGGTGGCTGTGTCCCTACAGCACTTTTGGTGGTTGTAGCTCCCATGGCTTCTCTCTTGGGCCAGCCCTGCTCCCTCCTTGCAGCTTTCCTCAGACAATCCATGCTCCTGGGGTCTCCAATGCACCTTTGGCTTCACACAGCTTCACACACTGCTCTATCAGGGACACCCTGCCTGGCCTCCCAAGCCATCTGAAATCTGGGTGGAAGCCTTCCTGACCCCACAACTCTTGCATTCTGCATGCGCCTAAAACCAGTGCCGCGAGGTGATGCCAAGGTCTGCTGCCAGCTGCAGCAGTAGTAGCCAGTCTTCCCTCTCTCTTAGCTGTAGCGGTTGAGTACCTGGATTGCTAAGAGCTCTGAACCCAATCCTGAGGAACAAATTCTCTAGGCTGCCACCATTTTGGAACAGCTTCCCTAGGCTGCCATTTTGGAACAACTACCCTAGGCTGCCACTATTTTGGAACATGGTGTGGCTGTCGCCATTATGGAACCTGGTTCTCTGGGGCTTTTTTTCTCAAAGCAAATTCCTTCACCTTCATAACTCTGAGGCTGCAAAGTGTGGAGACCTGGTGCTTCCTGTGATGCTGTCAAACTACCTTTTCTATTTTCCTGTTCCTTCTCAGTAATAAAGATATGCTCTGCTCTGTCTTTGCAGTCTACAGCTTTACTGGAGTTCCCTTTCTGGCCCAACTCAAAATGTTTTAAATCATTCTGCTGGTCTCTTTGTTCTTGATTCTCCACATAGATCTGGCTAAAAGCCCCCAGCAGTAGCCATGCCACTGCCTCAATATTCTACTGCCTTGAAATTTCTTCTTCAAGATTAATTACTCCACCACCCTTAATCTCAGTCTCAGGCGAAGTCTCTGGACATGAACAAAATGCAGACAGGGCCAGGGATTTAGCTCAGAGGTTCTGCCACCTGCCTCGCAAGCTCAAGGACCTGAGTTTGATCCCTGGTACCAAAAAAACAAAACAAAAACAAAATGCAGACAAACTTTCTGCCAAGCCATAACACACATCATCTGTAGTCCAACAGCCAATGCAGACCTTCTTCCTACCAGAAACCTTCCCAGCCTGGTCTTTATAAGCTTTCTGGTCTTCTGATCTCTGACCAGAATCTCCCATACAGAACAGCCTAAGGCATTCCAGCCCTACGTTTTTAGCGGGAGCTCTGAACCTTCCAGCAAAGTCTCTGAACATGAGCAAAATTCAGACAAACTCTCTGTCAAGTCGTAACAAACATCTTCTGGAGTCCAGCAGCCAATGCAGTCTTTCTTCCCAGCAGAAACCTCCTGAGCCTGGTCTCTACTGGCTTCCTGGTCTTCTGAGCTCTGACCAGACTCTCCCATACAGAACAAACTAAGGCATTCCAGTGCTGCTTCTGTAGCCAGAATCTCTGGATCTTTCCTAACTCTTCTCCTTCCCACAAACCGGTTCCAAAGGCTTTTGAGCCACATGGCCAGGTAATGTCACAGCAACGACTCCACTTCTCTGGTACCAAATTTCTGTGTTAGTTACTTTTCTCTCATTGCTGAGACAAAATGCCAGACACTCAAAGTTAAAGGGGAAGGGGTTTATTTGACTTACTGTTCATACAGGTTTCAGTCGCAATCAGCCAACTCCAAGGCAGGGATGAAAAACAGGCATGGCAGAGCAAAAACAACATGGTACACACAAGGCAGCAAAGGTAACAAGAGCAAAAAAGAAAAAATTTTTTAAATTAAAAGAGTAAAAAAAAAAAAAGAGTATCTGGGGCCGGGGATTTAGCTCAGTGGTTCTGCCACCTGCCTCGGTACTGTAAAGACCCGAGTTCGATCCACGGTACCAAAAAAAAAAGTATCTGCATTTATGAACAACTAGGATAACATAAGGGATCCAAGGGTACTTGAACCATTCTGATGTTCACTATGGTATTGATTCCACAAATCTACACAGAATAAAATTGCTTAGAACTAGACATCCAAATAAATGCATGTAAACTGATGAAATCTGAATAAGGTCAGTGGGTTGCAGGGTATGGTAGCCCATGCCTATGATCCCAGCTATTTGGGAGGCTGAGGCAGGAGGATTGAAAATTCAAAACAAAACAAAAATTTAAAACCAGCCTGGGCAACTTAATAAGACCCTATCTCAAAAAATTTTAGAAGGGGGGTGCCTAGGATTTAGCTCAGTGGCACTGCACCTGCCTTGCAAGCACAGGTCCTGAGTTTGATGCCCGGTGTTAGAAAAAATTTTTGAAGGGGCTGTAGATGTAACTCAGCACTCCCTGGGTTCAATCCCCAGTACCACAGCAGGAGGAGGGGAAGCAGTTGTTGTTTATTGTCTGTGGATCCCTCTGACCAATTAGTGGGTTGTTATTATTGTCAATTCTGGTTATGATGTGTTATAGCTATGCAATAATTATCATTACAGAAGACTGGGTAAAGAATATGTATGATCTCTCTGTTGTTTCCTGTAATTGCACATGAACCTACAATTATCTTAAAAGGTTTAAATATTTTAAAAATAAACAACTAGAAAGCACCTTTGGAATCCTTGTGAGATGCTCATTCAAGAATTTTATCTATTTTTTTCTTTCAGCAGATTTTTTTTTTTTTTTTTATTGGTGCCAAGGATTGAACTCAGGACCTTGTGCTTGAGATGCAAGTGGCAGGCGGCACCATTGAGCTAAATCCACTGCCTTCTCTTTGCTCTTTTTAAAAAATATCTTTCCCGGGGCCGGGGATTTAGCTCAGTGGTTTTGCTGCCTGCTGCGCAAGCGCAAGGACCCGAGATCGATCCCCGGTACCAAAAAAAAAAATATCTTTCCTTCAAAAAAACTAAAGGGAGGGCCGGAGATTTAGCTCAGTGGTTTCACCACCTGCTGTGCAAGCACAAGGACCCGAGTTCAATCCCCAGTACCAAAAAAACCCCACAAAAAACTAAAGGGAGAAAATGTCAAGGGAAAAACTAAGATTACCAGCTTATTTCGAAGTAGTTTGAACCTTGATACTCATTGTGGATGTCTTCAAGAATCCTTTTGCGATGATAGCCCCTCCAGGAGTGAAGAAAAGATAGTGGACACATCAGTCAGAGAGAGACCCCTTGAAGGGTGAATTGCTTCTAAGTGGTGCAGAATTGCTTTTGTCATCTAGGAGGTTAATGGTAGACCTTTCATTAGTGTCATTTTTCTTCTTGGTATAACCAGCTCTCTGTGACTCCCTCTGAGTGACTTTCAAACGTTTTAAAAATTTTCTTTAAAAAAAAATTCTCTTTGCTACAACCCTTAATAAGAAATGCCTCATATCAAAAATGTTAATGAATGGGCTGGGGATTTAGCTCACTGGTTCCGCAGCCTGCCTTGCAAGCGCAAGGTCCTGAGTGTTTGATCCCCGGCACCAAAAAAAAAAGCCTGCCATTCTTGTCCTGTAATGGCACAGTTACTTGCCACTTTGCATATTTCAATTTGATCTCCAGTTCTTATTTGTTTTTAGTCACTTTTTACCCCAGTCACCCCTCTCCTTTCTTGGTACTGGGGATTGAACTTGGGACCTTGCACTTTCCAGGCAGGCGCTGGAACCACTAAGCTAAATCCCTGGCCCCACCCCCTTCCTTTTGCTAGCGATCTTGGGATCTTGAACTTGGAATCTTCATACTGAGCTACATCCTCAGCTCTTTTATATTCTTTTATTTTGAGACAGAGTCTCATTACATCACCAAATTGCCCAGGGTGGCCTCAGACTTGTGATCCTCCTGCCTCAGCTTCCTAGAGTGCTGGGCTTACCACTGTGTCCTGCTTAGACTTTATATTTTAGAGTAGTTTTTGGTTTACAAAAAAACTGAGCAATTAATCCTGTACAGTTTCCTGTTATTAACATTTTGCATTGGTGTAGTACATTTGTTAAAATTGGTGAGCTAATAGCCTTAATTGTTTTTTGTTTTTTGTTTTTTTGGTACTGGGGTTCGAACTCGGGTCCTTAGTTTGTGCGGCAGGCGGCGGAACCACTGAGCTAAATCCCCGGCCCTGGTGAGCTAATATAATAGTGGTACATTATTATTAACTGCAGTCCACAGTTTATGTTGTAAATATTCATTCTTATAATTCTGTGGGTTTTGCCAAATATGTAATGCCATGTTTCCATTACAGTATAATACAGATTACTGTCACCACCTGACCACTTTATTTTTGTCTCTGTGAACATCTCTTTGAACATAATGCTGATTGTTAGATTAAAATGTTCATTCTATGTTAATAAAGCATTCAAATTCTCATAGATTTTGAAAATAAAGGAAATACTGTGAATTGATTTTTTTCTATATATCAAGTTTTCCTATCTCATTTGACAGACTGAGATATATATACTGACTTTTCTAATTTTATTTTATTTTATTTTATTTTGCCATACCAGGGATTGAACTGAGGACCTTGCACTTTTGATTTTTTTTTTTTTTGGTACCGGGGATTGAACTTGGGACCTTGCACTTGCGAGGCAGGCAGCAGAACCACTGAGCTAAATCCCCGGCCCAAGGACCTTGCACTTTTGAGGCAAGCACAGTGCCACTGAGCTAAATCCCCGGCCCTATTTTTCTTTTCTTTTTGTTTGTTTGGGTTTTTTTTGGTACCGGGGTTAGAACGTGGACCCTTGCGCTTGCAAAGCAGGCAGCAGAACCACTGAGCTAAATCCCCGGCCCCATCTGGCCCTATTTTTCTAATTTTAAATTATCATTTTATTTCCAGGAAGAGTTTTATTTGGTGGGAACAAAAGTTCTGGAAGTCCTAGTTAATGCAGTAAAATGAAAGATAGAAATAAGTCTTTCTATTTTGAGAAAGGAATTCTCATTTTTGAGATGATGGGATTGTGAAAACACCAGGAAAATCAATTGAACATCTATTAAAGTCAATAGGAGTTTGGGGGCTGGGGATACAGCTCAGCAGTAGAGGGCTTGCCTGGTGTGCTCAAGACCCCAGGTTCAATCCCCAGCATAACATGCACACAATCAGCAGGAGTTCAGTAAGACAGCTGAATACATAATACAGATACAAAGTAAAAAGCTTTCCTATATAGCAATAACTGGTTCAAAATTTAGTGGACTAAGAAGATCCTATTCAGTAATAGCAACCTTAATATGAAACATGGGATGTCTTAAGAAAAAAAAAAGACAAAAATCTACTGGAGATGTTAATATTATAATAGTAAAAGGTTGCTGACCACCTGAATGTCCACCAAAAGGAGATGATTTATTATTGATTTATACCCCATCCTATTCCAAAATGGTTTTAAGTTAACTAATATATTCTATAACATAAAAATAAGTAAAGGGCTGGGCATTTAGCTCAGTGGTTTCGCCACTTGCTGCGCAAGTGCAAGGACCCGAGTTCGATCCCCAGTACCAAAAAAATAAAAAATAAAATAAATAAAAATAAGTAAAGATTTTAGGCAAATAAATTTGAGGGCTGGGCCACAGATTTTATTCTAAGCTTTGTAGTAGCCAAAGTAAAGAAGGCATATAATTTGTAATTGTATTATAAAACTTTGAGTTTCTTAGGAGAAGCACTTATTCTAGTGTGGAGACTGAGGAGAAAATTTTCTCTTGAATGATCATTTTGACCTAATAAAAGAGCATGAGCCTTCCAGGGCTGTGTCTTACTTGCAGCATCAGGGAACGGTTTGGTGAAGAGCATTTGTAGTGGGGTGTGGAACAGAGTGATGGTGGTGGCTGGCTGTACTTGCAGATGCTCACTATACTGTTCTGAGGGTCAGCTCAAGGAGGGATGTGTTTCAGAGACTCAAATTATGGTTCTCAGCTGATGTGTCCTCCCAGCCTTGTGTCCTGTGAGTCTTTGCAGATTGTTTTTTTGTATTTTGAGACAGGTTCTCACTATGTAGCTCAGAATGGTCTTGACCTCAACATGTAGCCCAGGCTGGCCTTGAAGTCATGGTGATCCTCCTGCTTTAGCCTCCTGAGTGCTGGGATTATAGGAGCATGCCACCATTCCCAGCTTAGCCACTGATTTTTAATTTTTTAAAAATTATTTGCAGTGCTGAGAATCAAACTCAGGTCCTCAGGCCTGCTAGTCAAGTACTCTCTCGCTTGGTTACACCCATACCCCTGAGTTTTTATTAATGTTTACATTTGTTTTTGCTAGAGCTGAGACTCCAAAGTGCCAAGAACCCTGTCAAGTGGTAGTGTGGGATATGACCTACCTCGGCTACCAGGGAAGTCAGACAGGAGCCAAGGGGTGCCACTTGGTGTGGCCCTGAAGAAAATTTTCCATGGATGACTGGAACACCCTCTGTATTACTCCCTGAAATCACACTTTGGTAAGTTCAGTGGAGAGCGGGTAGTTTGCACTAGGTATATGCCCATAGGCATTAGTAGTTGACTAGGTAGAGTTCCTGACCTCTTAAGGAGGTGGAGAAGCCTCATGAGGCGAGATACTTGACTAGCTGGCCCACTTAGCTGTGGCACACAGGTGGGAAGAGGATGTAGCAGTGGGCAGGACCATTAAGAATTTTCTTAGAAAATAATTGGAGGCCTGATCTAGTACATATTGGAAAGGGCAGTCAAGGTTACCACATTTCTACATCATAGAACACAGCCATGTTAAATTTTTTTTCTTTTTTTCCCGGTACCAGGAAACAAACTCAGGACCTTGTGCTTGTCAGCCAGGCACAGCGTCACTGAGCTACATCCCCAGCCCACATCTATGTTAATTTTAAGTCTGGAGAAATCATTTTTTAAATGAATGATGTCAGACTTTGATCTAAGTAACAGAACAAGGTTGTAAGATATTTGTAGAACATCTAATTTTTTTTTTTTTTGGTACCGGGGATCGAACTCAGGTCCTTGCGCTTGCGCAGCAGGCGGCAAAACCACTGAGCTAAATCCCTGGCCCAGAACATCTAATTTTAAGCTACATAAATTTGTGGTAAATCCTTCAAAGTAAACGGTGTCCATATAGGCAGGAACCAGAGTGCTTACAGGAGGTTTGGAATCTGGAGTCCCATACTAACCTCTCTTTGAGCCTCAGTTTTTTTTTTGGTACCGGGGATTGAACTTGACCTTATGATTGCCAGGCAAGTATGGTGCCACTGAGCTAAATCCCCAGCCCAGAGGTTCACATAAGGATATTAGTGCCTGCTTTAGTGTTGTTGTAAGGATTAATGAAGTGAATGGTACACATTACACATTTAGCGTAAGGCCTGATGCGTAGCACTCAGTATACATCAGCTGTCATTTATGATCATATTATTATTTCATTTAACAAGAAGAAATCTGGTATAACCTGAATAAATGAACAGAAATGTTGTACTCATGAATTTCGTAAAGATATCATAATAGCTCCCTAAATTGCTCTGATTCAATAACATTCAATAAAAACCCCCAAAAGATTTCTCAATAGTGGTTTTTTTTTTCGGTACCAGGGATTGAACTCGGGTCCTTGCACTTGCACAGCAGATGGTGAAACCACTGAGCTAAATTCCCGGCCCCAATAGTGATGTTTTTGACTCTTCTAATTATTTGTGTTTTAATTAAGAAAATGTAATAGCATTGACCAGTGTTAAATGACAAAGATGCTGTGCACCACTGCCATTATTTTGTATGACCCTTTATTCTAAACCCTCTCTTCTGTTTCTGAGAACAGCTGTTTGTGACTGTCACTTTCCTATGGGGTGCCCCCTGCAGAGCTGACAGGCCCCACCTCCACTTGATCTTTGGCACAGCTGTCAGCCGGAGAACTGGCAGGCTTTGCCTGCCTGTGAAACCTCCACTAGAAATCTCCTTCACAGTTTTTCAATGACTTAATTTTTTCCTAGTGTCATGTTATAATACAAGGATAGTATAGACTGTGAGGATGTGTGTGTGTTTTCACATTTTTGTCGTTATTGTGTTTGATTCTTTTCTCTTAGAGAAAAGCTCCTGAAAGTTTACAATTGAATTTTAACCTGTCCAATACCAAATTTGTTTTTTTTTAAGGTTTCTTTCTGATGCTTGGAAACTATTCTATGAGCTACAAAGATGGTAATAAATCTTTGCCTCCCACAGTTCAGACCAAGAATTCACTGCAACAAGGTAAACAAAACAAATATATACATACAAATATGCAATATATATTTTTCCTGTTTTTCTCTGGGCTTGCTGTACTTTCACCCTTAGATTCCATCAGGTGATATTTATAGGTAAGTGTAGGGCAGGCTCCCCAGTGGGATAAGAGCACTGTTATAAGGTGAGCTGTGACTCATTTGGGCAGTCTTTGTGCTCTTCCCTCTTGGATGATCAATTTTATTTCCACTCAGAGTTGTAGCAAAGGTAGAAATAACCCCCTCCCAGTTTTTTAGTGTGAGAGTGTGTGTGTGTGTGTGTGTGTGTGTGTGTCACTGAGGATTGAACTCAGAAGTGCTTTACCACTAATGTACATCTCCAGTCATTTTTATTTGGAGATAAGGGCTTGCTAAGTTGCCCATGTTGCCCTTAAAACTTTTTTTCTTCTTCTTTTTTTTCCCTTTCAAGGCAGATATGGGACCTCTGAGCTAAATCCCCTTTTGTTGTTGTTGTTCTTATTTTTGGTACCAGGGATTGAACTCAGGACCTTGTGCTACTTTTTGTTGTTTTTTTGAGTCAAGGTCTTGCTATGTAGTTCACACTGGCCTTGAACTCATTATGTAGCCTAGGCTGGCCTCAAATTCATGGAAATCCTCCTGCTTCAGCCTCCCAAGTGCTGGCGCTGAACTTTCAGTCCTCCTGGCTTAACATACTGAGTTGCTATGATTACACATGCACTATCATGCCAGCTTTTGTTAATTTCAAATACTAGAAGTAATAACTTGTATTTGTTATTTGAATTTCTTGCTACTTATTATTTGTTGTTTGTTTGTTTGTTTGTTTGGTACCAGAATTGAACTTGGGACCCTGTACTTGCAAAGCAGGCAGTAGCACCACTGAGCCAAATCCCTGGCCCTGCTGTTTATTTGAATTAAGTCTCCATCCTTTTTTGTGCAAAAGACGGTATTCATCCATAATATGGGGCAAGGAATATGGAAATATCAAGGGGGAGATGGAAGTCCTGCCCAAATATAGTGGCTTTGCACACTGCATACTCTTTTTTCGGATTGTTAGACTAACCCCTTCAAAGATACTTAAAATTTCCGTTATAACAAGTATTAGAAATATTAACAGGGGAAGAAGTTATATTCTTTTCTTTGTTTTCTTTTTGAGACAGGATCTTGCTATGTAGTTCAAGGTGGCCTTGAGCTCACTATGTAGTCCAGACTGGCCTCGAATTAACAGCAATCCTCCTGCCTCAGTCTCCTGAGTACTGGGATTACCAGGATGCACCACCGTGCCTAGCTTCCCGTACTCTTTTGTTTCTTGTACACACTTTTTTTTTTTTTTCCTTTGGTACCAGGGATCAAACTTGGGACCTTGAGCTTGTGAGGCTGGTGGTGGCACCACTGAGCTAAATCCCAGGCCCCGTACACACTTTTTTTTTTAAACCAAGTGTCATCATTCATAGATTTATAAGAAACTTATATTCTGCCTTCCTAGGGAGGGTGTCATAATTGGTAGGGTCCAAGTACAAAATTGAGGACATTTTTTACTTCTTTTTTTATTAGTATATGTTTGCAATATATATTAATTACATTCATCTTGGGAAATTAGTACATATACATACCACATTTTTACTTTCCCTTCTCCTCCTTGCCCTCCTGTTTCCCCCATCTCCAGATCCCCTTTCCATCTACACAAAGGCTACTTCCCTGTTTCCTATCATCTGTCTTTTATTTTGCTGTTTAAATTATTTGTGCTTTGTGTTTCTTATATAAGAAAAAACATGTGATACTTAACCTTCTGTGCCAGATTTATTTTTACTTAGCCTTACGGTCTCAAGGCACATCCATTTTTCTACAAATGACTCAAATTTGTCCTTCTTTTTGGCTGAGTAGTAATCCATTTTGTATATTTACCACATTTTCTTTATGCATTCATAAAACTGAGAACTTTAATGAGCAATTTTTGTTTTCTCTTGAGTGTGCATGAGTACATCCTTTGAAATAAAACATCACTAGTATATGTGGTCCATCTTCACAGAAACATTAAGAAGGATTTTTGGTTGAGTCGGGGAGGTTTTTATTGCACTTGTTTTGGTTAGAGATTTTTTTTTTTTTTTTTTAGGTATCGGGGATTGAACCTCAGGTCCTTGCGCTTGTGCAGCAGGCAGCGAAACCACTGAGCTAAATCCCCAGCCCCAATTGCCCTTGTTTTTTGTTTGTTTGTTATTTGGAGGCAGGGTCTTGCTATGTAGTTCAGGCTGGCCTTGAACTCACTATGTAGACCAGGTTGGCTGGAAACTTGCAGCAATTCTCCTGACTCAGCCTCCCTGAGTGTTGGGATTACTGGCATGTATCACCTTACCTGGCTATTGCTCTTTTTTTTTTGGTACCGGGGATCAAACTCGGGTCCTTGGGCTTGCGCAGCAGGCAGCGAAACCACTGAGCTAAATCCCTAGCCCTATTGCTCATTTTTTAAGATTGGTTCATACTTGGGAAGTCAGTTGTCTTTGACCTGGTCTTGGGTACCTCTAAAAAATTTAAGGATAATTCAGCTTAGTAGAAGAAATTTTTAAATGAAGAACTTCAGACATTATCTTTAAAGAGTTTTCTTAAAAGCAGTGAGTTCTTGAAAACCAGTTTTCTTCATTTAGATCTGTGTCTCATGTTTATCATTAAATCTAGATATCAGCTGATGGTTATGAAGTAGAAAATCTCATCTCTGAAGACCTCACAAAGAGAAGCCATGGTTTTAGGACAGAGTATTTCATTAAGCCACCAGTCCACGTGACAGTTTCCTTTCCCTTTAATGTGGAAATCTGTAGGATTCACTTAGACCTCACAGCTTGGGGCAGCCAGAATGTCACTGGCCTGGAGATGTACACGTCCACCTTATCCAGCAGAGCCTCTTGGAGTGGGCCCAAGTGCCAGGGCCTCGGCTCCACCGAGCCCTCTGTGCCCAACAAAGAGGCGTTCACCTTGGTCGGCAAAGTCTTGCTGAAGAACCAGAGCCAAGTGGTATTCAGCCACCGGGGCTTCAAGGCCAGGCCACCTTTTAGCCCAGTGGAAGTCACACTTCCCTCCCCTGCAGTTATGGCCCAGGAGCTCTGGAATAAAGGGACTCTTTCCCTTTGCCATGTGGCCCACCTCAGGATCTGCATCACCCACGTGACGGGCAGTGGTGTCCCTTGCATCAAGAGGTTGGAGGTGTGGGGTCAGCCGGCCAAGACTTGCTCTCAGGAGGTGATAGACAGTGTCTTGCTGGTGGCCTCAGAGAGTATACCTCAGGACCTGGCCCTGCAGAACCGAGCCTTGCCCATGGAGAGTGACTGTCACTCCGAAGGCCAATCTGAGGGCCAGCAGGCCCCTTCCAGCCTGCGAGAGCTGGCTGAGGTGATTTGGGAAGTGCCTGAGGAGTTCCTGGATCCCATCACCCTGGAGATCATGCCCTGCCCCATGCTGCTGCCCTCGGGCAAGGTCATCGATCAGAGCACCCTAGAGAAGTGTAACCGCAGTGAGGCCACTTGGGGCCGAGTGCCCAGTGACCCATTCACAGGCATTGCCTTCACCCCGCACTCCCAACCCCTGCCACACCCCACCCTGAAGGCCCGCATAGACCACTTCCTGCTCCAGCACTCTGTCCCTAGCTGCCACCTGCTTGGGAGAGCACAGGCTGCATCAGCAGTGACCCCTTCTTCCATAACCCTGCCTTCTCGGAAAAGGAAGCTGGAGCAGGGGCACCGGGCCCCAGACAGTAGCCTTGGTGTGAACACTTCCTGCTTTCGGACCACAAACTTTCTGGTCTCTTCCACTGCTTCAGAACATTCCACCAAGAAAATGAAGGCCACCGACGAGCCTATCCTGATGCACATGGACTGCTCCACAGGTAATGCACCATCCTGTGTCCATGGCCCATTGTCATCCCTGTCCTTGCTGATAGGTGGCACTGCTGCCCTTGGCCCTATGCTTTGCCAGCTTACATCCCTCAGGCTATGTCCATGCTACTCCCATCTCTCTCCTTTTTTTTTCTTTTGAGACAGTCTCAGTATGTAGTTCAGGCTGGCCTCAAACTCATGGTGATCCTCCTGCCTCAGCCTCCTGAGTGCTGGGATTGCAGTCATGCATTACCATGCCCAGCTGCCTTCTCATCTTGTAGGGTACCTCAGTTTTGTCTTTAGATCTGAGAAAATCTGGAGGCCTTGGAGGGGTTGTGTGTGTTCCCCTCTTCCCAGGCTTCTGCCACGTGTGTTCTGTTCTTCCAGCCAGGGAAGGTCCCACTGGTATGTTTGCCTGCCTCAGGCTCCCTTTGTATACCCTGGCCAGGCCAGTGCTTTTTCATGGCTTCAGTCTTCTGGTCTCAGCTGCTAAGAGGAGAGATACTAAGTCCCTCCGAGCAGACCCTGTCTTCTTCTGGGTACCTTCTCCTTTTCTTCCTCCTCCTTTTTGAGGGGAGCAGATGTGAGGCGGGTCTCATCATACAGTCCAATTGGCCCTGAACTTGCTAAATTGACCAAGCTGGTCCCAGACTTGGAATCCTCTGCCTCAGTCTCCCAACTGCTGGGGTAACAGGCGTGTGCCATCATACCCAGGCCTTATGGTATGGTTTATGTTCCTCCTCTATCAGGGGCTTCTCTGGAGTGTTATTTCTAACCTTTACAGTTGAATACTGATAGAAGCATGTCAGGTCCTCTTTGCCATACCTCACCACAAGGCGCCACAAAAACCAGGAGTGGCAGAGCACTAGGGTGCGGGCCTTCTTTTCAGGAGCAAAAAGCCACACTAAAGATAGTGTACTCAGTAAATGTGGGGCTGGATCACACATTTTTTAATGTGAGACTGAAGCCTCCGTGATCCCCACCTCTTCTCAGGGTGACACCAGGGATTTCTGGGACCCACCATGCTGCCGTCTCTGAGGAGAGCAACCTGGCTCATGTGGCCACCTCTGCAGCTGCATGCACTCGGCAGCCATGTAGCTATGCTGGAACAGAGCTGTAATCAAAGCCCCCACCCACTCTGTGTGTTTACTAGGCTCAGCTTTGGAGGCCATTGTTCTACTGAACCCCACATTCGTGTCCATGTTCATACCCTGAACGTGAAAGACCATGTGTTGTTCCAAATAAGATTGACAAGCAGTGTATTTAATTCTAGTGAAGGCAAGGGAAAAGAGAAATGAAGGAATAGAAATATAAAATGTCTTCTTGGCTGAGAGCAGCCTGAGTGGAAATTCTAGGGCTTTAATTAGGACATCACCTTCACATCAGAGTGATGATTTAGGGCAGAGACCTTTGTTTGTTTTCTTTTTTGTTTTGTTTTTTTGAGTGAAACAACCACTATTCTCCTTGTCCTTCTTTGATGGCAGTTAGGTTTTTGTTTCTGTTTTATTTTGTTTGACACAGGCTCTCCCATGTAGTCCATGGCTGGCCTTGAACTGGTTGTATAGCCCAGGCTAGTTTTGAACTGATGGTTCTGCCTCAGCCTCCTAAGGGCTAGGCTAACAGGCATGCAGCTGCATCTAGTGAGTTAGATCGTTTCTAATTTTCTGCTGATACAAATAGTGCTGCATAGGGCTGGGGATTTAGCTCAGTGGTTCTGCCCCCTGCTTGGCAAGCGCAAGGACCGGAGTTTGATCCCTGGTACCAAAAAAAAAAAAAAAAAAAAGCTAATTCAGTTGGTAACTGCTGGAGCAAACCCACATAAATTGGTATCTGTATGGTGGGACTTCTCAGAGCCTTTGATTGGTAATGAGCTCTGCAAACCTGCTCAAGGCCCCAGGCCAGCTGTGCGCTGACCTTAGTCCTGGCCACACCAGAAAGGCTGGTGGGACTCTGAGGCTGCAGAGTGGAGGCAGGAGGGGTGTGCATTTGGTCTCTGTGTTGAACCTGCTTTGTGACCTGAACAGGCTCTCGTCTCTGTTTCCTTGGACAGGAAACTGAAATGGTGATGGTGTTTATGGACTCTGACGTGATGTGTGACTAGTGCCTGCTGAAGACACAATGCAAGGTGGCTCCTGGTGGCCTATCGCCATCCACATAAGCCACTTGCTGTGTGTGCAGGGTGTTGTGAGAACCCCATCAAGTCAGCTACTGACATTGTCACCATGCTGACCCAGTCACTGCCCTTCTGGGTCTCAGCCCAAGGAAAGGACAATGAGGATCCAGGGAGGAGAGGGCAAAGCTGCAGGTGGGAGACAGGAGGTCAGGCTTCGGGAGGAAGCAGCAGCCAGCTGCAGGACCAGGCAGAGGGGAGGACCCCACCTGATGCGTCGTGCCTATCCAGCCCTTGCCCGGGGTGGCAGACTGGCCCACTGTCTTCAGTATCTGTCTATTACCGATTTCTTTCTTAGTAAACCCTCCCTGCCCAGAAGAAGTTGGTTTCCTCCTCCAGACCCAAATGCCAAGGATGGGGGAGTGACCCTTATCCTGTGGTAGGCTGGATGCTCACAGTCACTTCACACGCCCCTGGGCCTCCTGCTCTGCAGTGTGTTCAC
>NW_004624741.1:4207399-4234676 GCF_000247695.1 Heterocephalus glaber | reverse complement strand
AAAAAAAAAAAAAAAAAAAAAAAATAGTGCTGCACAGAATCAGCCTTGTCGTATATAATTTTGCATCTGTGCAAAGAGCTCTAGAAGCTCACAGAAGGGGATTCTGGGTCAAAAGCTACCTGCTATGAATTTGATAGACATTGTTGAGTTGCCCTTTCAGCTGACCCACCAGCAGTGTGTGAGATTTCTCAACCACACTGACACAGTATATTCTCAGACTATCATGTGATAGGTAAAAAATGGTATCTTAGGGTTGGGGATTTAGCTCAGTGGTTCCACCACCTGCCTTGCAAGTGAGAGGTCCCGAATTCGATCCCCAGTACAAAAAAAAAGGTATCTTATATTGCTTTAGTGTTCATAGCTCTTATAGTGAGTGTGAGCAGTTCTCAGATGATAAAAAAACTATTTGTTTTCTTTTCTATGATATGTCCCATTTTCTTTGCTCCTGTTAGTTGTTGATCTTTTAAAAAGTCATTTCTAAGAGCCCTTTGACTATCCCTTAAAACTCCTAAGGCTGAGGACTGAACTCAGGGGCACTCTACCACTGAGCTACATCCCTGGCAGTTTTTTTTCTATTTTTTTTTTTCTATCATCTATCTTTCATTTTACTCTTTATTTATTTATTTTATTTTATTTTTTTGGAACTGGGAATTGAACTCAGGACCTTGTGCTTGTGAGGCAGGCGCCGGAACTACTGAGCTAAATCCCCGGTCCTGCTGTTTATTTATACTTCAAGTTTCTCATATAAGATAAACTGTGTGACATTTAAATTTGTGCATCTGATTTATTTCACTTAACATTGTGGTCTCAAAGTGCATCCATTTTCCTGCACATGACACAAGTTTATCCTTCTTTATGGTTTATTTTTCTGTTTTGGTTTTTTTTGGTACTGGGGATCGAACTCAGGTCCTTGCGCTTGCGAGGCATATTTTTCTGTTTTGAAGCAGAGTCGCACTAAGTTGCCCAAGCTGTTCTCAAATTTGTGATCCTCCTGCCTCAGCCTCCCAAGTAGCTGGAATTACAAGTGTGCCCCGCTGTGTCTGGCTAGCCCTTTGACTTTGATGTCAGCTGAAAATACATTTTCACACTTTATTATTTGTCTTTTGGTGGAACAGGACATCTTGGGTCAGGCTTTGTCTCAGTGAATTTCTTTTTTCTTCATAAAAAGAATTTGAAAATTTTCCTTTTCTGTACTCTAGAACAATTTAATAGAGTAATATACTCTATACATATTAGGTAGACCTCCTTGGTTATTGTTAGGGCCTGGTACTTTTGGAAGACATCTCTTTGACAGCTTTTTTTTTCCTTATGAAAACTACTCTGCGTAGATTTTATCAGTCTTTTAATTTCCTGTTTTTCTGTAATAGGTTATACAAATGGTATGCTTAATGGTTACATCTGTGTCCTTAGTTTGGAGAGTACATTTTAGTTAACATGATCCCAGAAGCTTCTGGAAGCATCTGAGATGCAGTGAATGAAACAAGGAGAAAGGTCCTTTAACCTTGTCTGTCTATGGAGGTCTCTGTATCTTACAACGGTAGATGAATCATTCCACTTTCCTGTTTGTGGCAGTCTTGCAAATTCTGCCACTGGGCAGGTCCTGGGATCTTACTTGAGCAGCTATCTCCCTTCTCTTTTGCCTCCACTCTTATCCTACAGCAGGTTTTCTGCTGACCATTCAGCTGTGTGATGGCCTGGCCAGAGAGACTGAGGTTTTGTATCTGCCAGGAGAGAGAGACACTCACCCAGACAGTCCATGCAGCAGCCCTGCAGGGTGTAGGGGCCCCAGTGAGACGAGCCAGGACAGAAAGGACTGAGGCTGCTGGGGAGGGAAAAGGGCCAGGGGCAGGGGCTAGGCTGGCCTTTGCTTGTTGGTAGTTTCTTTGACAGCCCTAGAAATGCCTTTGGGGAGGTGGGTCCAGTTCTGCAGTGGAGCCACAAGGTGGCCCCTGTCTGCCCCATGCTTTGTCTAGAAAGGGTTGAGCAGGCCCGGCCTTGAAGGCATGGTGACTATCAGGCTTCCCTGGGGCGGTGTTCTGTCTACTTTCACATGTCTCTGAAGTTTGAAGTGCTGTTTTATAGCATAGTATATATTCAGTATGCTTTTCTTTTGCCCAGCCTCTCTCTGGATGTTATGGTCTGTGCATCTCTCAACAGAATCAGTGTCCCATGAGCAAAAGCTGTCACAAAGCTTGGAAATGGCCTTGATGACCACCCTTGGCTCTATGCCTTCCTTCACACCCCGGCTGAATAGGGGACAGCTCCAGCACCTGGGCACAAGAGGAAGCAGCACTTCGGGGAGGCCAGGCGCCAGCTCAGGTAACCCAGGCCCATTGTTTCCTTAGAGCATAGAATGGTGGTCTATCTCTGTGCAGGATGCTGGACCTTCTCCCTGTGGACCAGCTCCCTCCTCAGTGCCAACCCCTTTCCTGGGGAGAGACCTCTGCCTTCTCCACAGAGGTGCAGGCTGCCTGGAAGTGAACCACATGGGGAGGGCCTTCCTTGGTCACCCTTACTCATGCTGTGGACCCGGGGCCTAGCTACCCTCTGCTGTATTGTTTTTGTAACATCCAATGTTAATTATTCTCTCCTGATGACTTTTGCTTCTCCTTTTTTGTTTATTTTCCTAATCTCACCTATATCCCACATCACAGCTGGGGAACTTTATGTTAGTCATTCTATTTTTTATTTTTATAGCAAAACATTTATTGGTACATTTTAGGCATACATAATGATAATACCCATCAGGGAATTTGCACCTGTACATGGTATATCCCACCTCTTTTTTCCCATTCCTCCCCTCCCCTTATACCCCCTCCCCTCCCTATATGCAAAAGCTTTGTTTCCATTTTTTTTCCTTCTATTTTTTTTCTTGCACTTTACTTCCTTTCTCTCTCCCTCTTCCCTTGTTCCCCTTTGAACATTTTCTTCCCATTTCTCAATATCTGTTATACGGGGGTTTTTTTTGGTATCAGGGATCGAACTCAGGACCTTGCGCTTGCGAGGCAGACGCTGGAACCACTGAGCTAAATCCCTGGCCCCTGTTATACAGTTTTATGTACATGCAAAGGGAAGTTCAGAATTCAGGATGTCATCTTCACCCTTTCCTAATATTTTCATCAGTGTCCTAGTGGTGGCCTACTAGGGCAGTTTTTGCCTTAAATGAACCTGAGCCCACATTATATGGTAGAGTGTATTGGGATACAAAGTGAGAGGAGCCGATTGGAATGCTGGGCACTTTTTACCAGGTGACACCCAGTGGGGGTGATGATATGGCAGATACCTGATTCCCCCTGCCTACACAAAGCCTGTCCCTTCTCTTGTCATCTGGATTCCAGGCCACCTCCCTGTCTCACTCCTGCCTACTCTGATTGTTTCCACCTTGACCATTCCCAAGACCCTGTGTTACCAGAGTGACCCCAGATGCAGTGACTGCTGCCCTCTCGGCATCCTGAGATGTGCTGACCAGCCTCCATTCCAAGTCATTTGCTCTCATGGCCTTTTCTTCCTGTCTTCAGTGTTCTCACTTCAGTTTCCATTGCCAGCTTCCTTCTCTGCCAGTCTGGCCCTGGACCCTCTTTTTGTCACCCTAGTGAGAGTCACTTAAAGTGCTGCTTTTGCGGCTCCTGCCTTTCCTTGGCATTCAGACCCTGGCCTCCCTCACTGCTTCTTGGCGGCCTCTTTTCCTAGTTTCTTGACCAAAGGCCAACTCCTGCTCCGAGGCTCCCCTTCCCTGCCCCCATCAGCCCATCTGGGCAAAGAGCAGTGTCTTCCATCCAGGTCTGGCCTTTAACATAGAAGTTGTCATCCCGCTGTCCTTAGTGTGCTCCACTGCATTCCATTCATTATCAAGGGCGTTAGTCCTCCTCCAGTATGGATCTCCACTGAGTCCTCTCTCCTCTGTGTCCCAGGGCTCCATTTTGGCACCAGCTCCTGTTCCTCTCCCACAGCCTCTGCAGTAGCCCTGTTGGTCCCTATGGTCCCTTTGCTTCCCACACAGGAGTCAAAGTGCTCTTAAAATGTGAACAGGGTCATAGAGCTGCCCTTCTTAGGGTCCTTCCCTGGCAGCCCCTGAACTTACACGCTAACCTCCTGCTGCCTCTGGAGCCCGCTTGCTGGAGGGCTTGTCTCCCCACCCTCAGTGTCACTTGAAGCCACATTTTCACTCATTCCCACAAAGCCTATCCTTTTTGTTGTCTGCTGTCCCTTCCTTCCTTCCTTCCTTCCTTCCTTCCTTCCTTCCTTCCTTCCTTCCTTCCTTCCTTTCTCTCTGTCTCTGTCTCTCCCTCTCTCTCTCTCTCTCTGTCTCTCTCTCTCTCAATGTCCTGCAGAGGACCTTCTCTGCAGAAGGAACATCAGGCCAACAGCAGCAGAGTGTGTCAGGAAGGACTGACTTGATATTTTTGGGCCCTGCAGGACAGTACTGAGGGTGAAGGGGAGGCTGGACAGGCCAGGCAAGCGCTTTTTTTTTGGTGCTGGGGATCAAACTCGGGGTCTTGTGCTTTCGAGGTAGGTGGTGGAACCACTGAGCTAAATCTCCGGCCCAAGCACTTTTTGACTGTACCAGAAAGTGGCTGAAGTGTAGGTCAGGTTTTACCCATGCAGCAGTGGGGGCAGCTTCAAGAAGAGATGGTGAGGAGACCAGAGGAGAGAGAGCCAGGAGAAAGGTGCACAGGTGGCCTGGATTATGGGACAAACATGAATGGAGAGAGGGGCTGGGATCAAGAAAAATTTCCAAGGCAAATTGGTTTGAGGTACCTCTGGGGTTCTCCAGGGAGTGGTGGCTAGGAATAGAGAAGTGGCCACAAGGAGGACAAGCAAGTATAGCACTCACCCCTTCAGAGCATTTGTGTGTGGGAGCAGCTTTCTCAGGCAAAGGCTGCAGGGAAGGAAGAGCCAGGAGTGCAGTGTGGGGCAGGGTACCGGTGGCTGAAGCCCAAGTGAGTCAGGTGAAAGGAGCCTGCCCAAGGGAGTCAGGTGAAAGAGCCAAGGGCAGCAGGGGAGGGGGGACAGTGAGGTCAGAAGAGGGATGCAGACAGACCTCAATTGGCCCCCCTGGTGGCCTGCATCCACCTGACTCCCTGACTTTGGTATCCGGGGCCACTTTCTTGGTTCCTTTTCCTTGTCCCATCTCACCTTTCTTGCACTTTAGTCAGGATGAGTTTGTGCCTTTCCATTGCTTTGGCAGGGGAAGTATACCTTGCTAGGAGACCAGGAGGAAGGGTTCAGACACCAGCTGCTTTTGAGCAGTCGAGAGAGCACCAAGAGTTGTTCAGAGGAGGCAGAGAGCGTTGCCAGGTACCCCTGGTGCCCTGCCCCTCTCCTTCATGAGTAGCTGGAGTAGGCAAGGGATAGAGAAGCCAGGCTGACCAGCCTCTCATACAGAGGAATCCTGGAGCTCCCTCCCTAATCCTCGCCTGTTCTTCTGATTTACCAGGGCAGCCTGGCTGCCACCCAGGCCCCGAGTGCACCTCCTGCAAAAGAGTGTTTTCTTCCTACTTCAAAAAGGAGCCCATGTACCAGCTGCCCTGTGGCCACCTCCTGTGCCGCCCTTGCCTGGGTGAGAAGCAGCACTCCCTGCCCATGACCTGCACAGCCTGCCAGCAGCCCTTCACCAGCCAGGATGTGCTGCGGGTGCACTTCTGACTGACCAGCCTCAGCTGGAGACAGCCATCACTGGAAGGAGCCAGTGGGGAGCAGGATTGGGGTCACAGCACCTCTGCGGTTTGGCCAGAGACAGGCACAGAGCTGCCTGTTCTCTTTCTGGGCTTTGTCACCTCACAGTGCAGCACAGGGGTGGGGGGCAGGCTTACTTCTATTCAGGTGGCCACAAGATAAAGCCATAGACTGGGTAGGGAGGGTTGGGGAGATATCCCTGCTCTCCTGTACCTCCCTGCCATGCCCCTGCCAACACCTGCCCAGGGTGGGCACCCCTCCTGAAGGCATCCCACATTGTCTGCACACCCCCTCCCAGCAAAGCCTGCAGAGTGGGGCACAGTGAACTGCTCAGGGTCACCCAGAAGTAAACCACACGGGGCTTGGGGTGCATGACTCAGCCCCTGCCCCCAGCTGGCAACACCTGTGGCCTTAATAAAGTGATGGTTGACGTCCTCCTTGGGGAGCACCTGTGTCATCATACTCCTGTCCCCATTTGTCCATTAAGTGACTGTCACGGGGCACCCATGAAAGGACAAAAGCTAGATGGCGTGTTCAGTCTGCCCTGTGTTGTGAGGGCCCCAGGTCAGGGTTTGCAGTAGGCATCACCGTGGGGGCTGTGTAGCCTCCATCTGCAAGGTACCAGTGCAGCGCTGTCATGGAGAAAACACCTGTGCAGCATGTGGCCCATTTCAGGAAAAAATTTGTGTTTATAGGCTGTCTTTGTTTTTTTTTCTATTCACAATCTAGCTTTATGGAGTCCCAAAGGATATGTATTCCTACAGCTTTGCTTACCATATCAAATAGATTCTAGTCACCTGAAGATTCAGTGAGGAAATACACCACGCTATTCTGTGCACTTCCGAGCACACTGGGGAGACTCAGCCTGACGTGCTCCTGCTTAACCCTGAGGTTAATGGCAAGCCTTGTGGGCAGCCCATTTCTTGTCCCCTCAGGCCACCCAGGGCTAGGGGCAGGATTTAGAGGTCTGCAGTTGTGTTCAGGGAATGTGCATTTGTCAGGAGAACCCTGACACTTGGCACCTGGATGCAGCCCTCATGTGAACCCTTGGGGACTGCATACCCCAGCAGGCCCATGGGCTTCCAGCTCTGTTCCCGGGCGGGGGCTACTGTCCCTCTCCTGTGTTCCTGGAAAGCCCCAGGACACACTACTGCACCTCAGCCTGTTCCCCTACCCCTGCAGCTCAGTCCTCAATGCTCTCAGTGCTTGAGAGCCTCTCTCTCAGCAATGTCCTGTCTGCCCTCCCCTGGAAGCCACCAGTGTGGGGTCAGCATCAGCCCAGAATGCCCAAATGAGGGCAAAGCCACCTCCCTTCTGGCACAGGTGCTTGGAGCTGCTGCAGAGTCTGGGGATCTGCATTTGTGATGGGTTTCTGCTTCCTAGCCAGCTGGTGGAAAACCAGGCACAGTAACCACTGGATGGGCAGGACCTGCCCTGGTCCAGGTGGAACCACCCCCAAAACCCTTGCAGATGCATCCATTTTTTCCTTATTTTACAGATTCCCCTAAAAGGAAGTGCTCTTTTAACCACTTTTTGCCATAAACATTCTGAGCACCACTGGGCTCCATTTCTGCCTTCCAGAAAATGGGAATAAAATTTCTCTTGCTACTATCTGGCCCTGAGGCAATTTATTTTTCACCAGAGCCTGGGGCCAAGCACAAAGCAGCTTTCCAGTAAATACAAAGAGTTCAACTCCACTGATCGAGAAGACTCAGGGCCTCATGGCCTTGCTTTGCACCCCCGCCCCTCTGACTGCAGGGGGCTTGTGTCTTCTGGTGTCTTTGACTCAGTGGGGCATGAAGCACAGAGCTCAAGGCTGGTGGGGGCCCCTCTGCAGGCAGGATGTAGGGCAGCTTCATGAGGCTGGGTTCCTGGGCGGCTTTGTCTCCAGATCTCCATCCCTGAGGTACACAGGTGAGGCATGGCAGGCTACCGTGTGGGCCCAAAGTCTCCAGCCCTTGGCTGCTCCCTCTCCTCACTTGCAGAGGCTGGGCGATGCCAGGTGCCATCGCTGCTTGCAGTTGCCCCTGCAGCCCGTGAGCTGGCAGAAGGCTGGCTCTGTCAAAATTAGCCCCAAAGGTAGAAGTACAAGAAACAAATGGCCAGAAAGAAGAGGAATAGCTGCTCAGTGCTCACGGAGAATCCCGTCTGCCTTCAGCTGAGTAGCTGTGTCCTATAGCCCCTGGGTGCTGGGGCTGAGTAGGCTCCTCTTGCCCTACACCTGTTCTGCTTCCTCAGGTAGGTCTCCAGCTTGAGGCCACTCAGCTGCTAGGCACCTTTCCATTCCCCAGGAAATGCTGGAAGTAGGTCTGTAGACAAAGAGACCTGCCCCTGTTGCTCAGCCTCCTCTGGTGGCATTGTGATGCTGGCCTGACTGCCATTATGATGGCCGCTGGGTGGGGGTGGGGCTGCTTCGGGCAGGGCCCCTCACGCAGAACTCTCATGGGCATCATGAACCAGCTCCCTCCCTAGGCCTGCTGTTACCTGGCCCAGTCTCCCAGCCAGCATCTTCCCTCCATTCTGGGCAGGGGAGGGTCTAGGCTGGGAATTGGCCAAAGCTGTGCTGTCCAGTGTAGTGGCTTCTAGCCACATGTGGTTCTTGACTTAAAAGCAAATATAATGTAAGACTCAGTTCCTAGTCCTGCCAGCCACATTTCTACAGTAGTCACATGTGGGTGTGTATTGGACTACGCAGACAATGACCAGTTCCACCACAGGAAGTTCCACTGGCCAGTGCTAGATCAAATAGGAACTTGGTGAGACTGTCCCTGGGAGCCCTTTACCACTATGAACCTGTCCATGGGACAGGAGAGAAGGCTCTACTTGGAAAGAGCAGCATAGTGTGTGGGGTTTTTCTTGGGGGTGAGGTAGATGAGCTTGAACCTCATTCCCCCTGCACCAGGCACTGCCTTGGGTGGCACCCCCTGACCTACACTCCCTTCCATACCAAGAGCTGCCAAGAGTGACCCTGCCACTCTTGATGACCCAAAGGATGACACAGTTTCCCACTGGCGCAGAGATAAGAAGATGAAGGAGGAACAAAGCCTTGGGGTGGTGGGTAAGTTTTCTTTCCATGAAGTTTGAACCAATAACAAGATGATGTTTGGGCGGAGCAGAATAGTTCAGTGCTATAGCCAAGTGTTACAGCTCTGAGGCACAGCTGAACTTTACAGCTCAGTGTGGCAGCTCTGCGTCACAGCTCTCATAATTTGAAGACTCAAGAATCTGATGGTCAGTTGAAGAGGTGGAGATAAAAACCTTTATTACACCAGCAAATCCTGGTGGGCTCAGAGGAGTCTTGAGTGCTCTACCAGAAATGAGAGCCTCCTTATATAGGGATATACAGGGTAGGCCAGCATGCTCAATGAAGCAGGAGGAAGAGTTACAGAACATTCCTGAAGCAAAGGGGCGGAGTTACAGAACATTACTGAGAGGGAGCGGAGCTTAACAGAACCTTCTTGTGAGGGGGCAGAGTTTAACAGAACATTCCTGAAAGGTCACACAGTTCAAACAGCCACAAACCATTTTGATACATTGGGCAGGAGCCCAGCAGCACAAACTTACATGTCCAAAGAAAACATTCTGTGGAAAACAAATGGAGGCGAGGCAAGGGCCTGTCTTATTGTGTAGCACTTCTCTATCAATGACAACACCTGTATCCACACGATCACGACACAACTTCTCAAACATTTGGTGTTTTCCTTTGCAACACTCTTCTATAAGGAAAAAAAGAAGCTTTTGTTGTTGTTTTGGGGACTTTGTTTTTGCTGTGCTGGGGATCAAATCCAGGGCCTCACATGCTAGGCATCTTGGGGTAGGGGTGGGGGTGGGGGACAAAAAACAGCTTGTTTGCAGATGGGTAGAAATAACCCAAGACAGAGCCTAAGTAGTTGTTTCACTACTGTAAAAACCCAAAACTAGGCCTAAGTACATATGGAAACTTAGTGTATTATAAAAGGTGGCATCACAAATTAACAGTATAAATGGGCCTTTCAGCAAGCAGTGCTGGAGTCACTAGGAACAAGAAACTGAGTAAGAAGTAGAGGAAAATATCCAGGCATGGCACTCTTGTAATCACTGCATTCTGGGAAGCTGAGGCAGGAGGATCATAAGTCTGAGCCCAGCTTGGGCAGTTTGGTGACTTGACACAACCTTGTCTCAAAAAAATTTTTTAAATACTTGGGGATATAGCTCTCTAAAGGTCTTGGGTTCAATCCCCAACAAGGTGGGTGGTGGCTACAGTAAGGGGAAAGATCAACAAATTTTCCATTAAAATATAAACATAAAACTGGGAAAATAATTTTCAATTTGTATTACAATAGTTAATGTCCATAACATATATCTTATAAAAATAAGGCATTTATAAAGAAATACAGATGGCTTTTTTGCAGTACTTCAGACTGAGCTACACAGCTCTTTTTAAAAATTTTATTTTGAGGGCCGGGTATTTAGCTCAGTGGTGCAGCCACCTGCCTCGCAAGCACAAGGTCCCGAGTTCAATCCCTAGAACTAAAAAAAATAAATAAAATAAAATTTTATTTTGAGACCATCTTACTAAATTACTCTGGCTGGCTTTGAACTTATGATCCTCCTGCCTTAGCCTCTAGAATAACTGATATTACAGGTCTGCACCACTGTGCCTGGCCATAAATGGGTTTCAAAGATGTAAAAAATGCTTAACTTTGGTCATGATATAGTGAAATAAAAAAGAACCCCAAAATACAATTTCTTGCTTAGCAGATTATCAAAAATCCCAATGTTTGGCCATAGCCCATTGGTGAGGCTGTGTTAACAGCTCCTGTCATACTCTGCTGGGGGGACACAAAGGGTACAACCTCTGTGGTAGGGCATGTGACAGTATCTAGTCAGGTCTCTAATGTACATGTATCCTTTGGTTCACTACCCAACTTCTAGGATTCCAGTCCAAGCATCCTCTGGAAAGATGTGTAAAGAATTCCTGCCTCTGGGTGTGGTGACACACCTGTAGCCCCTGGGGGGCTAAGGAAGGAGGATCACTTGAGACCAGAAATTTGAAGCCAAACCCAAGGAACAGACAAACAGGCAGAGACCTTGTCTTTAAAGAAAAAAGAAAAGAAAAAAAAAGAAAGAATTCCTGCCCTACCAGCAAGTAGGTTGGGCTGCCAGGGCTGGTCCTTGTAGGACCCAGGAGCCATCAGCCTGCACGGAGGGGCCAGCTGTATCCAGCCTGTGGACCCAAGAACAAATGACTTACACATATGTGATTTTCATGTGTTATCCAGGAGGTCATGGAGACCTGGAAGGCCAAGCATATTAAAAATGCTTGCATTTAAAAGCTGGGTGTGGTAGTGTAATCCTAGCACTTGGCTGAAGCAGGAGGATTGCTGTGAGTTCAAGGCCAGCCTGAACTACTATAGCAAGACCCCATCTCAAAAAATAAAGTTTGCATTCAAACTTTTTTTTTTTTTTTGGTACCGGGGATCAGTCTTGGGTCATTGTGCTTGCGCAGCAGGTGGCGAAACCACTGAGCTAAATCCCCAGCCCTGCATTCAAACTTTTAAAAAGGGACTGGGGTGTAGCTCAGTGTCAGAGTGCTTGCTTAACCATGCATGAAGATCTGGATTCAATTCCCAGTACCTCAACAACAACAAAAACTAAAAACAGAAGGAGAAGAGAAGGAGAATGAGAGGAAAAGTTCCTACATGTTGAGCACAATCCACATAACTGGGGTTAGAAGGAAACTGAAACTCATTAAGTGAGGAGCTGATGTGACTGGCTGCATTCTGTAGTTGAGCCCACTGGCCAAAGAACCTGGGGAACCTTTTCACTTGAGTCCAGATCCACCACACAGAATGGGAAGCACAGCAGTCTCTGAGTGGAGCACCAACCTCATGACCAAGTGGCCTTGGAAAACTCACTATTATTATACCTTGGCACAAAAAGCAGACACTTCTCTAAATAAAGGCTCTCAGAGCTGCCTTCGCAGGAGGGTGCAGCTCCTGGCTCCTTGATCAATTAGAACAGGAAAGTAGCCCTCAGGTGCAGCTTCTGGAAGAGAAAGGGAAGGCCTTTCTGCTGCAGGGGCCGGGGGAGTGCAGGGAACAGGATCCTGCGAGGTGT
This sequence comes from Heterocephalus glaber, assembly GCF_000247695.1. The sequence goes on along the minus strand of NW_004624741.1, from coordinate 4,222,901 downwards.
GTGATGCATGTGACTGAAGGAGATCAAGTCTGAAGCAAACTGGGAGATTGGGAAGCTGTGTGGGGGTCAGTACCAAATATGCTCAGAGTGATCCAGGCAGAGTGGGAAGGCACAAGGGACAGTCCCAGGAAGACATCAAGTATTGGAAGGGTGGCTGGGACCACTGAAACCCCTCTCAACTGGTGGAGAGGATTGGGCTTGAAAATGGGAGGAACAGACCTGGGTGTGGCTGCATATACCTGTGAGGCTGAAGCAGGAGGATTCCAAATTCAAGGCCAGCTCAGGCACATAGCAAGACCTTTTCTTAAAATAAAATAAAAAGGATTCAGAATGTAGCTCAATGGTAGAGCACTTGCTTGGCATGTGTGAGGTTCTGGGTTTGTTCCCCAACATCCCAAAAAAGAAAACGGAAGGGCAGAGAATCAAGGTGCAGGAGAGAGGCCCAGGCCAGTGTGCCCCATCCAGGGTCCCTCCCTGGCTCTTGGTCCTCTACCCTTGGGCCCTGGGCCCAGACAACACCTCTGACTCAGCTGATGAAATGCAACCCCATGGCTCGCTAATGAGGAAGCCTGTAATTAGCCTGTCTCAGAAGCCAGAGCCTCCAGAGATGTCCGTTTCACCTGCCTTCCCCCTGCCACTCACAGGATGAGCTCAGACTGGGGAAGTGCTGGCCCCTGGGACCCTCTAGGCAAAGGGTAGCATGAGCAACAGGGGTGATGAAATGCTGGGGCACGCACTTATGCATGGAGTGGTCTTGGGAGGTGACCTCGCTAATAAGATGATGGAAATGATCCTAAGCAGCTCAAACTCTATTTCCTCTACCATGTGCCCAGGGGCAGGCTGAAGTGTCCTGGCCACATCTGCACGGCTCAGGCTAAGCCCTGCAGGGCTGAGGAGACCTCAGCTTAGGTCCTCTCTTGGCTGCCTCTAATACTCCTCTGCTGCTGCTCACCCCTTTTAACATGCTGTGGGGAGGTCTGTGCCAGGACCCCTTCTTCTCTCCTCTGGACCTCAGGCCCCTGTGATAACTGGAAATAACAGCTTGTCCCTGACCTGGTGGACTCATCCTCTCTTGACCTGGTGGACTCATCCTCTCTTGACCTGGTGTAGCTTGGTGCTGGCTCAGCTGAGAGGATTAGCCCTGTGTGATTTCTGCAGTTGTTGTAAGCTGCTCTAGCACTTCAGCTTTGTTTTCTGGAACATTCCCCTTCGACTCATTTTTTTTTTTTTTTTTTGCTTGAAATATTCCCCAGGCTAGTCTCAAACTTGTGGATTCAAGTAATCTTCCTCCTTTAGCCTCCAGAGTAGCTGGAACTATAGGTACAAAAAACCATGCCTGGCTAGGAACATTCACCTTTTTTGGGAAGTACTAGGTAGGGATTGTACCTAGGGCCTTTGCACTGGGCTACATCCCCAGCCCTTTTAATTTATTTATTATTTGTTTATTTTTATTTTATTTTAAATTTTGGGACAAGATCTTATTAAATTGCTTAGATGGAACTTGAACTTGTGACCTCCTGCCTCAGCCTCTCCAGTGCTGAGATCACAGGCATGTGCCAGCATGGCTGGCAGGAGCTTTATTCAGGCACTAAAGTGTGGGCATGTGGCCCATGCTAAGCCAAATGGACCCCCGAATATGGATCTGAGCTGAAAGCATCCATAGTTGATCTCCCTGGGTTGTGGGTGTTATTGGAAAGAACTTTTCTGGCCACTTGCCCTCAGCCAGCAGGAGCCACTTCCTCCAAGGATTTTGCATCCCTGGTCCCTTTGGCCAAGGACTAATACACAAATACATACCCCCCCCTTTCTTTTGTACCGGGGATTGAACTCAGGACCTTGCTCTTCCAAGGCAGGCAGCAGCACCACTGAGCTAAATCCCCGGCCCCAACTCTCCCCTTTTCCCCCAGGGTAGGAGCTCTGTGTTGTCCCTCCTGTTGAGGGCTCTCAGGAGTCAAGCTGAGGGTCAATTCCACCAAGGCTGTTGCTTACTTCCTGTAAATCTTCTGCTCCTGGGGTTTTGTGAAAGTCTCTTACCAGGTCTATGGGAATATACCACACTGCAAAAGGTAATAGTTTATTGCAGCTAGGAATTTGTCGTCCAACCCTATGTCTCATTATCATCCCACTGCGGTGGCCCCTAACTGTCTCAAGGAGTGTGTGGGTTGAGTAGGGAGGAGCAGAAGGCAGGGAAGGTGGTGTCCATATTCACTGGGGAACTGAGTCACTGCTGGGTCAGGGTTCTGTACACTGGATCTGTTGTCACCGGGATTCAAAGTCTGGGGTTTTCAATGCCTAGTAAGGCTAAAACCTAGCGAGAGATGTTCTTGCCCTGGCTCCAGGTCCTAGAGGGCTGCTCTGGCCCTCCTGAAGGTGAAGCTAGGGGACAGGTCCCCCTAGAGGTGCATCCTGTAAATGATAGCCCTGCTTAGGGTTGGAGATGTCCTCTTGCCTAGGCATGTTCCCCAGGTTGGGCCCTCACTGAGGCTTGCAAATACTGGGCCTGAGCAGTGGAAGGGGAGGCATGGGTAGAACTTGACCCTGCAGCCTGGGTGCTCACATGTGTGCACCTTGGACCAAACATGAGGTCCCTTGGATGGGGAACAGAACAAGGCTATAGGGAGAGGCCAGTCCTTCCAAACTGCCAACACATATTTGTCAAGGCAAGAGGACAGGACACTTATTGTCTTAGTTACTTTCTTGTTGCTCAGACGCAATTCCTGACACCCATGATTTAAAGGAAGAGAGGTTTAGTTTGGCTCTCAGTTTGTAAAGGTTGTAGTCCACAGTCAGTTGGCTCAAAGGCAGGACAGGATGGCAGAGGAGCCTGGCAGAGGATAACCAGCTTATAGCATAGCAGCAGGAAGTAGAGAGACCAAGGAGGAGGGAGGGAGACAGACCTTCCAGGCCACACCCCACTGACCACCTCCTTCCAACAGTCTTTACCTTCCAACATCATACCAGGCTATAAACTCATCCATGGACTACTCCACTGATGAGTATCACACACCCATGATCCAGTTGGCTCCCCAAACCCCACCTAAAGCACATGAGGCTTTGGAGGGACATCGAGATATAAACCACACCATTGCTAGGTGTGCTAGTGCACACCTGTAATTCCAGACCTCTGGAGGCTGAGGCAGGAGCCTCACCTTGAGTTTGAGTACAGCCTGGGCTACACAGTGAATTCAACACCAGCCTAAGTACATAGTGAGACCCTGTCTTAAAAAGCAAAAAACAAAAAGAAGACAAACTACTGGTGAACATCAGCTTGTTCAGAAATGGCAATTTTATAGGCATATTAAACAAGGAGGTACCAAAAAATAAAAGTATAATTATAATTATATAATCAGTGACCCAGGAATGGAATAAGCCAGGTGAGGTTAGGTAGCATTTGCTACAGGCCATCTACAGGGCCTCTTTGCTTATATTTATGGATCCATGTGGCCTCGTTATGAGTCCATAATGTTAATTTTTTTTTTTGGTACTGGGGATCAAACTCAGGACCTTGCGCTTTCGAGGCAGGCGGTGGCACCACTGAGTTAAATCCCAGCCTTAATGTTAATTTTTACTTGTCCTGAGATGTTTCCCCAAGTACAACGGATGTTTAGAAGGGCACAAATCAACTGGGCCTTGTGGCACAATCCTATAATCCTAGCACTTTGGGAGGCTGAAGCAGGAGGTTCACAAGTTTCAGCTCAACCTGGGCAATTTAGTAAGATCCTGTCTCAAAATTTAAAAAAAAAGAAAAAAAGCACAAGTTCCTTTCTGCTCTGCCAATAAATAATCTAATGTTCTTTTGTTTTTTATCACAACATTGTCCGAGGAATTTAGTGATAGTTGTAAACCAGCCAAAGCCACCCCCTGTGTTACTTCAGTTCCTTTAAGGACCCAGTTAAGGCTCTCATTGTCACCAGCTTGTAATGTTTTATTTATTTATTTATTTATCTATCTATTTATTTGTTTATTTTTTGGTACCAGGGATCGAACTCAGGACATTGTGCTTGTGAGGTAGGCACGGCGCCACTGAGCTAAATCCCCAACCCTTGCGGCCCTTGCTGATAATATTTTAATCAAACATTGCAGGTAATGTTTTAATCAACATTGTTAATAGCAATAGTCATGACAAAGAAGTCTTAAAAACAAGGTAAAGTTGGTATGTGTGGTGGCATGCACCTATGATCCCACTTACTCTGGAGCTCGAGGCAGAAGGATCACAAGTTTGAGTCCAGCCTGGACAATAATTAGCAAGACTCTTATCTAAAAATAAAAATAGAAAAGGATAAGATGTAGGGCCAGGGATTTAGCTCAGCGGTTCCGGTTCCTACCTCGCAAGTGCAAGGTGCCAAGTTCAATCCCCAGTACCAAAAAAAAAAAAAAAGATGTAGCTCAGTACTGGTAGAGTGCTTACCTACCATGTGCACGACCCTGGCTTCCATCCCAAGTATCACAAAAGATAAAATGAAATCCCGCCACATATTATTCCACACACACCTGAAGCACTGAGCTGTGCACCTGCCCAGTACTGACCACAGCTGCCCCTCCCTGTCCTCACTGATAGCAACATTGGTCAGGGCAGGCGCAGCCTCCAGTGTGGGGTGAACCTGAATCAGCCAGGGCCTGAGGGCAGCAGGTGAGGTCCTGTCTGTCCTGGGGCTCAGGGTTTGGGGGGTGGGAGGGGCAAATTTCTTCTCCCTGAGAAGGAAGAACCTCAGGGGAAGGAATCCTTTTTCCTGGGGAGAGACAGACATGTGGAGTGGGCCAGGAGGGGCAAGACCTGTGCCTGACATCCTCTAACCCCAGTCTCCTAGGTTAGCAATGCCTTGTGGGTGGAGCTCAGTGGTACAGTGGGCTCCACCCCCAGCAATGCTAAGCAAATGACTAAACAAGTCCTGGTGGCTTAGTCACTGTCTGGGTTCTGAAGCAGTGCTTTGGACCCCGGCATCACTGTTCATTACCTGACATCCCTGGACAAATGACTCAACCTTTCTGTCTCCAGTTTCCTGTCTGAGTGGGGATAAAAATACTTTCTCCCTTGTGAGGTTTTATGCATTCAAGGAGGAAAAGAAGGCAAAGACTTAGTACAGGGCTGGGGCTGGCACTTTGTTACTGCCAGTAACGTGCTCTCGCCTGTGTGTCCCTGTGTGTGTAATCACACACACAGGAACACACACACACACACCTGCTCCTTCACACCTTAGCAGAAGTTTCTATTCTGCCAGGTGTGCCTTTCCCAAATTCACAACCACAGAGCCGGCCTGTAAAGCCGTCCCCTCAGCGCCCTCCCCTTCTTTGTCACCTGCAAGTCCCTGGGGTCGCCCTTGGGCCTCCTGGGAGGCGAACACAACCCCCTGGGCTGCTCCGATGGTGCTGAGCAACTCCAGGCACTCGACGTGTGCTGGCCTGCGCCGCCTTGCAGTCCCCTGGCCCCCAGGTTCCTCTTTCCTGGTGACTTTCACTTCCAAAGGCCCTGCTGCGGAGGGGGAGGTGACTGGGCCACCAGGAGGAGCTGGGGTCAGAGTCCCAGATGGGAATCGACCGGACTCAACATGGTGCAGGGTTTTACTAGAAAATAATTTGTCAAAATTACTTTTTCTGGGCTGGGGATTTAGCTCAGTGGTTCTGGTGCCTGCATCGCAAGCACAAGGTCCCAAGTTCGATCCCTGGTAGCAAAAAAAACCAAAAACTTTTTCTCTTTTATTTTGCTCTTAGCCAAAGTTAGTTTTTTTTGTTTGTTTTGTTTTTTTAGCCAAGGTTAGGTTTGAAGTTAGGAATATTTATGAGGCCCTCTGATGTCTGAGTTAAGCTTAGCATAGCCTCCTTTAGAGAACCCATACTTTCCAGTCTGCTGCTACAACTGATTTTTTGTTTTGTACCGAGAACTGAATTCAGGGCCTTGTACTTGCCAGGCAGGCATCACCGCTGAGCTACATCCTCAGCCCCCCATATCCGATTTTATTCTGATTATAGCTCTTCAACCCATTCCAGAAGTGTTGAGGCCAGGTGTGGATCTGAAAACAGGAAGGGCTGTTTTCCCTCCTCACTTGCTCTGTGTGTGTGTGTGTGTGTGTTTCTGTATGTGTGTATTGTGTTACTTCGTGTGTCTGTGCTGAACGCAAGGCCATCACATTGGGCTACATCTCCAGCACTTTAAAAAATTTTTATTTCGAGACAGGGTCTTGCTAAATTGCTAAATTGTCTGGGCTGGGCTCAAACTTGCAATCCTCCTGCCTTAGTCTTCCAGAGTGCTTCCAACATGCCAGGCTTCGCTTACTCTTTTTTTTTTCCCTTTGATTTTTTGAGACAGGGTCTTGCTCTGTAGTTCAGGCTGGCCTCAAATTCCTGGTGATCCTCCTGTCTCAGCCTCCCCAGGGCTGGGATTACAGGGGTGCTTGAGTGTGGTATTTTAAGAGATGTCTCTTCCTCATGAAAGATACAGATCAGTGATGGGTTTGTCCTTGGAGACATTATGGCACCAGCCTGGTTTTTACAGAGTCTGGTCTTTATGGTAGGAGGGAGGGAAAGACAGGTTATACACAAAGAACCCAGAGTTTATCTGCCCTTTGTCCCATCTCTTTTCCTTGGGGAGATCTTTTTTTTTTGTACCAGGGATCGAATTCAGGACCTTGCACTTTCAAGGCAGGCGGTGGAACCACTGAGCTAAATCCCCAGCCTATCCCTGGGGAGATCTTTATCCAACTTATTCTTTTTTTTTTCTTTTCTTCTGGTACTGGGGATTGAACTCAGGACTTTGCTCTTGCAAGGCATGCACAGCACTGCACTAAATCCCCAACCCCAGTCCACATTATTCGTAAGGGAAAATAGGAAAAATCTCTTGTCTTCTTGTAACTGCTTTCTGCTGACCTATGGTCATTGATGCTACAAACTCCTGCAGGTTATAAAATGTCCCACTCTTGATCTAAAGGGCACCAGGGACAAGATTGGCGGTCAAGATTGGACAGAATTTCTACTTGGATGAGTTGAAACTTCAGCTGAATATTCAGGTTACCTCAGAACTGGTGAAATCTGGAAGACACAAATCTTCTTGGCACGCTAAATAAACAGGCACCAGAAAAGTAAAGTAGGGCAGCTGTGACGAGAATCTCTAGGCCTGGTATAAGCCAGGTGAGATGGGTGGCATTTGATACAGACCATCCTTGGAGCTTCTTTGGTTTTTAAATATCCATTTGGCTTCTTTGTATGTGTCCTTCATGTTAATTTCTACTTGTTCTGAGATATTTACCCAAGTGTAATAGATGGAGTTTAAAAGGGCACAACTCTCCCCTTGTTCTGCTAATAAATAATCTAATTCTTTTTCAGTGCTGGGAATCAAACCCAGGGCCTCACAAATGCTAGGCAAAGGCTCTACTACTCAGCTACACCCTCAGGTCTAATGTTTTGTTTTTGATCATAAGATTGGCCAAGGAATTTAGTGGTAGTTTTAAGACAGCTAAAAGCAGCCTCCATTTTTTTGTTTGTTTGCTTTTGTTTTTGTCTTGAGACAGGGTCTTGCTATGTGGTGCAGGCTGGCTTCCAACTCATGGTGATCCTCTTGCCTCGGCCTCCTTTGTGCTGGGATTACAGATGTACACCACCATGCACAGTTCTGTTTTTTTTGTTACCAGGGATCGAACTCGGGTCCTTGCACTTGCGCAGCAAGGGGCAAAACCACTGAGCTAAATCCCCGGCCCACTGTTCTGTTTTATTGTTTTGAGGGCTCCGGTAGTAAAGCACTCAGTGTTGCTTCATGTTAAGTGCCGCTATCCCAGGGAGTGAAGAAGGTGGCCCAATCGGTGTCAGCACCGTACATCAGTGCTTACCATGGTTTAGCATAGATTGTTGCTCATGTAGGGGCAGCATGTGCCAGGAAACAGTCCCCTACAAAGCACTGGTTACTGGTGCATCCAAAATGGGAACTGTCTGCAGACCTTTCTGTGAGTCTGGGAGGAGGCTGGCAGTTGATTCTCACCTCCACCCAAGCTGGGGAGTGGGCTGAGTGAGCACAGCTGGAGCGGATGCCCTGTGGGACTCCAGGGAGCACAAGGAGTTAAGGCCTAGCCCTGCTTTGTGGACCTGAAGAACTTTGCAGCTTCTGGCTCTAGATGGCTGAATGGACAACAGGAAGTTGGCTTACAGGGCAGAGACAACGCTCTGCAGTAGAATAGTCACTCTGGCACTTTTTATAGAAAGCACCGACTTACACAAGAAGCCAGACCTTTATCCAAGCAACATTCAGATGCACATCACACAAACGCAGTGGCAATGCTAGAAGGCTGAAGACATGGTTCCTGGCAGAGCTGTGGGACGGAAATGCAGACCTCTCCCGGTTGACAAGGCTTTGCTTTTCACTGTGCCAGCTCAGAGCCTGCCCCACGTTTCGGCCCTCAGCTCTGTGAGGCTGAGAAGTCACACAGCACTGGGAGCCTTCAGCTTCCACACATTGGGTGGGGAATATGTGGAACTCACTGTGCTGATAATGCACCTCTTAGTCATCTTGTGGCTGCATTAACATCAGTGAGAGTTTTACCTAACACTGTCACCTTCGGAGGGCAAGTGCCTTCTGGGAGTCACATCAGACCCAATGCTAGGGCACTGAAGGTGCAAGGGGTCCCAGCGAAGTGGTGCCTAAGTCACCTCTAGCAGGCGGGCTCCACTCTGCAGATTAAGATGCCACAGGGGTGGCTGGGGGCTGCTTGGACTCATCAGCTCTTCTCCTTGAACACTGCCGCTGCTCTGCCACTTGTGCCTTTTCTCAAGTTGACCTCAGCAGCTGGTGTAGCAAGGGACAATCAGGTGAGGTGCCCCCTACAAGGGGGCTGAACCCAAGACCTAGCACATGCTAGGCAAGCACTCTACCACTGGGCCATGCCCCCAACTGTTTTCTCTTTTGAAATTTTTGGAACAAGTTGTCCAGGTTGGCCTTGAACTTGCCATCCTCCTGCCTTAGCCTCCAGAGTAGCTGCAATTACGAATGTTATGCCCCACCCACCCACCCCACTGCCTGTTGGAAAGGTCCTTTAAGAGAAGTCCTTCTGCTGGGGATTTAGCTCAGTGATGCTGCCACCTGCCTCACAAGTGCAAGGTCCTGAGTTTGATCCCTGGTACAAAAAAAAAAAAGAGCGAAAAGTCCTTTTGCCAGGTGTGATGGAGAATGCCTGTAATTCCAGCACTCAGGAGGCTGAGGCAGGAGGATTGCTGCAAGTTCAAGGCCTGGCTGGGCTATGCAGTGAGTTCAAGGCCACCCTCAACTACGTAGGGAGACTGTCTGAAAAAATAAAAAAATAACATAAGGAGTCCTTTTAAGGCAGTTAGGTGGATCCTAGGGGAAGTGTGAGGCCTTCTAGGACAAGGAAACAGCAGCTTCTCAGATCCCAAAGAAGGAGTGGAGCATTCGAGAGCCTGAGGCAGGAGGATTGGGAGTTTGAGGCCAGCCTGGGTTATATAGCATGATCCTGTCTCAAAAACAAACAAACCACAACACAAACAAATAAACAAAAGCCCCAAGCAGGTGCACAAAAAAGTAGGTAGAGTTTCCATGCATTTTAGAGATAGGACTGACAAAGAGTGAGGAAAAAGAAGATGAATGTCAGGTGCAGGAAGGAGCAGAGGGTGGCTGGGGTGTGACTTCAGAGCTGAGGACACTGGGACAACAGAGAACATCTGAGAATCATAGCTGGGCACTCCTGTGCTGAGGCAGAGAGGCCCATTGGTGTGCACAGAGAGCCCACAGGTTCCCCATGGAATATCACCAGGCACCTGTCACTTTCGGGAGAGGCCTAAGGAGGAGATATGAATCTGTGACTCACTGATTTTTAGAAAGATGCTGAATTTCCCCTAGGAAGAAGAGAAAAGATAAGCTGGATGACTGAGCCCTGGGATGACTCAACATTTGGAAGTCAAGGTCCAAGTAGAGCCAGGAGACTAAGAGAGAATGACCATCGTGGTGGAAGAGAGAAGAAGGAAGGGCAGTTTAGTGCAGACTGAAGTAGGTTTATGTAAAATAAAAGGCACAGGCATGACCACTAACTTGGCAATATGGAGGCAGTTTATTTATTTATTTGTAGCGCTGAGGACAGAATCCAGGGCTTCACATGCATGCTAGGCAAGCGCTGCCCTGAGCCACATCCCCAGTCCTGGAGATGGCTTATGACCTTGATAATAGGAGTTTCAAGGGCCGGGGATTTAGCTCAGTGGTTCCACCGCCTGCCTCAAAAGTGCAAGGTCCCGAGTTTGATCCCCGGTACCAAAAAAAAAAAAGAAAAGAAACAATAATAGGAGTTTCAGTGCATTGATCTGGTCCAAAACCTGAGTAGAGAGAGTTGAAGAATAAATGTTGATTTCCAATAAAAATGTAGATGAACCACAAGTGAAAAACTAAGATGATCACTAACTCCAGGAAACATAAAAAGCTGTTCAGAGATGGAAGTGTCTTATACTACACAGCTTAGCTCAGAAAGGTGCACTGTAGTTATAATCTAACTTGGAATACTGATGTAACTATTTCAGCTTCATTATGTCTTGAGGATAGTGGGAGGGCACATGTGGTCGCAGAGGGACAGGTTAGAGCTAAACTCTCATTCATTCTCCCACCCCCTAGTCCTAGGGATGGAATCTCTACCACTAAGCTACATCCCCAGCTCTTTATATATTTTATTTTGAGACAGGCCCACTTGCCCCTGCTATCCTCAAACTGGCAATCCTGCTTCAGCTTTCCAAGTAGCTGTGATTATAGGCAACCACCAACATACCCAGCTAAACCCTCCCTTTTTAACTGGTGCATGAATCAAAATCATGAGGTGAGGAATAGGGAATGTAAGGACAGAGGTGTGAAAAAGTCATTTGGGGAGTGTAGGGGGGTATCAGGTGTCTTGGGGGAGTCCATGTGATGCGTGAGGTGATGTGTTTGAAATACAGCCAGTCAGTACAGCCAAGAGATTTTTCCCAGCCACTGGAGGCTCAGAGAGGTGGTTTTGGGAGAAGCAAGTCTTCTGACCACCACAGAGATGGAGTCTGAAGTCTTCACAGGGGCTTCATGTGGAAGGCAAGTCTTACTTAGCATGATGGCCATGGTCGACATGACTGGTAGAGCCATGGATGTCCTGGCCTGTCTCAGGGCTTGTGCCCTTCAGTCAGTCTGGACCCATGAGTTTTCAAATGGCACAGAGAGGCCTAGGTGTGGGGCAATGCCACACAGCTGGCCTCAGCCAGGCCTGGGCCCTTCACCTGCTGTGTGACCCACAGCACCTCATCAGGAAGTGACTTGCCACCAAGTTTGGCTCCAGCCACCAGTGGGATGAAAATGTTCCTCTAGACCTAACTCAGGAATCTGCTCTCTCTGGAAAGACCTTCTCAGCTCCTAATAAAGGGATTAACTATACAACACTACTTACTATTCATTGACTACCACACTGCAAGTGCTTTCCGAAAGCTTTCAGTGCTTGCAACCTGTGCAGTGGCTCCTGGTCTTCTGTCACACTGGAGGAATGTGAGGCACAGAGGTCAGGTGACCTGCCTCGGGAAGCCCCAAGCAGCAGAGGCAACCCTGACCTAAGCCACTGGGCCCCAGCATCCCTGTGATAACCACCTGTGCCTCCTCTCAGAGGGTCCTCATGTCCCTAAGAGTCATTCCTGAAAGGTCTGGCATCAGGCCCTGAGTGTGGGAGGCCCTCTCCTTGGCCACCAGACCCTACTGAACTTGGTGGGGAGGTGGCTGCTGTGCTCCCTGGAGTTTCCTGGAAGCCCCAGCTCAGGATGCTCTGCAGAAGCAGCCAAGAGCTGGCGTGGGCTGGGACAGCACAGCCAGAGATGACAGTGTGGCCAGCCTGGGTCCCAGACCAGAGGGCCACTCCAGTGGCCCTTTAGACCTGTGAGCCTAAGGTCAGGTAGCAATAGGGGCTTTTTCAGTCTGGGTCCATCTGTCTGTGGCTCCCACTGCCAGCCCAGGCCTGAGATGGTGCCTGCCTAGGGTCGTGGGGAGGGGGCAGGAATTGGCTGATGTGGCTGACAGGTTCCATGGAGGTCTCTTCCCAAACCTTTGAACTTCACTGGGCCTGGAGGTCTGTTCACCCCCTCCAGTGGCTCCCCAATCCATATTTGGGCTTGGGAAGGGGATGATGTGGGACATACCAAAGAGCTGCCCCAAGACCCAGGTATCAGGGCCTGAGTCCCACACCCTGCTCTGTAGGAAGTATCCTGAGTGCGACCCCCCCCCCCGAGACTACTATACCCATCCCACTGAGAGAATGATCCCCTCTTGTCCTGTGTGCCTCCTTTGGCTCCATGACAGTGACTGCCTTGCCCATGGGGCTGTCGAAGGAACTCCCTTTCCAATGCCCTCTGTCCCTGCCACCCTGGGTATTGTTCCTGCTTTCTTGTTCTGTTGCCGGGTGAATCTGAGCACACCTGGCTATCCCCTCCCTACCTCTCCCAGGCTGGGGCCTGACTCTGCTCTCCATGGGGCCCTCTCGCCCCTCTCAGAGGCTGTCAGGTGGATAGGGGCCATTGACCCCTGCTCCAGGGCACCCAGGATGCTCAGAGATGGACCCCTGCCTGTCTCTTTTCCTGTGTCCAGAGCACTGCAGTCATGCTTACAGCAGCTCCTGTCACACTGCAGCCATTGACAGCCGGGGGCCTGCCCCCCTTCTCCACCATCCTCTGCATAGACAGGTCCACGTGTGTCCCCAGACGCTTGAATCACCACTGATGGCTTGGGACCTAGTGGCTGTGGGCTCCTGGGGGGCCACTGGGGAGGGGGCGGAGCCATGCTGCCCCACAGGGAACACCTACGGACATAAATAGGCAGCGGCCAAGGCAGCAGCACAGAGAGAGTGGAGCACTACCCACACCGTGCCCACCTGCATACACCAGGATGCCTGACACCATGCTGCCTGCCTGCTTCCTCGGCCTGCTGGCCTTTACCTCTGCCTGCTACTTCCAGAACTGCCCGAGGGGCGGCAAGCGGGCCGTGACGGACACGGAGCTGAGACAGGTACCACCGTGGCCCTCTCAGAGGAGTGGGCAGTACCCCAGAACTGGCACCACGGAGCATGGGCCAGGAAGGAGGGAAGCGAGGAGAGAAGGCAGCCTAGGAGAGGTGCCTGTGAGGAGGCAGCATGGCTGGGCAGAGGGGACCAGGCTGCCAGCAGGTAGGAGGGGCAGAAGTGGTAGCCAGGCACAGTCTCCCATCTAGGCAGCAGATACGGGAAGCTGAGGGCACCTCTGTGGTAACCAGGTCTGGGACTGGATCAGGCAGAACTGGGTGCTGAGGTCTCCTCCATGACTGAGTATTGGAGCCCCAAGCACAGCCCCAGCTGTCCTGCCATGGGTGTCCCCCCTAAGATGGCCATTGCTCTGTGCATCCTGTAAGGAAGTTCTGCTGGGTGCTTAGCCCATTTCCTCCTGCTTCATGTCCTTTTATTCCAGTTCTGATGCTCAGTTCTGCCCAGGCCACAAGTGGCTGTTTTGAGTTGTTGAACAAGCAAGGGAGGCAGGTGGGCAGCCCCCACAGCCGCCTTCCTTCTGTTTGGCTCCCCTAGGGCTCAGGTGCCTGCCACCCACCTGGTAGGCCATGAATGGGTGAGGAGGTGATGCCCACAACTTGGGATGGGGGGCAAGGGCAAAGACAGAAGATGGGAGGAAGGGCTGTGTGTTTTTGGGCAGTGCAAGCACGCTCCGCAATGTGTGTGGGGTGCGGGTGAGGAGTGGGGGGATCAATGGGATTGAGCTTCTATAATGGGGCTGGCAGGAGGTCTGGACTGAGGAGGCTGAGAGAGGGGTGCACACGGGTGCTGCCTGCAGAGCTGAAGAGGGAGGTCTCCCCATGCTGTAGCTCAGGGGAGACCTGTCCTCCAGCTGACGCTGAGGATGCTTAGGGCTGTTCTGAGAGTGGTCCTCAGTCACCTGAAAACCAAGGAACTGGGTAGATTTCGACTCCACCCTGGACGCTGTCGAGGCCAAGTCAGCGCCCAGCACCTGTGCCCCTCGGCCTGCACCCCGCCGACCTAGGGGTTCCCATTCCATCCCGCTCACGCCTCCGTCCCCGCAGTGCCTCCCCTGCGGCCCCGGAGGCCAAGGGCGCTGCTTCGGGCCCAGTATCTGCTGTGCGGACGCGCTGGGCTGCTTCGTGGGGACGGCCGAGGCACTGCGCTGCCAGGAGGAGAACTACCTCCCGTCGCCCTGCCAGTCTGGCCAGAAGCCGTGCGGGAGCGGGGGACGCTGCGCGGCCAACGGTGTCTGCTGCAGCCCAGGTGAGCACCGGGAGGGGGCGCAGAGGGCGCGGGTGGGGGTGGGGGCGGGTGAAGTCCCCCCTTCCCTGAGCTGCGCTCTCCCCGGGCGCCCGCGCTCATGCGGCCCTTCCCGCAGAGAGCTGTGTGATCCAGCCTGAGTGCCGCGAGGGCTTCCACCGCCTCGCCCGCGCCGGCGACCGGAGCAACGCCACGCAGCTGGACGGCCCCGCGGGGACGCTGTTGCTCCGTCTGGTGCAGCTGGCCGGGTTGCCGGATCCCAAGCCCGCCACGCCCGGCGGCTACTGATCTCCCTCGCCTCTCCCCCCTCCTCCCGATCCCCAAATCTGCAACGTGGACAATAAACCTCTGCAAATGCACCCAGTGTCTGTCACTGCTTCGGGACGGGGACGGCGAGGGGGAGGTCACCGAACCCTGCCCGGGTCAGTTTCACACCCTGGTCCCGGGCAGATCAGCCCCAGAGAAGGAACAGATCCTCTAGCGGAAGTGTGGGGTCAGCAGAATCTTACATAAAGCTAGAAACAGGGGACCTGGAGGCTGGCAGGAGACAGGCCGAGGCCGTGGGTGGCCACACAGGGTGGGTTGGAGATTCTCCAGCTGAAAAATAGAAGTAAAGGTAGGAAGGGGGACAAGAGAGACAGAGGTATCAGGAGGATGGGGGGAGATGCAGAGGCCGTGTGTGACCAAGGTGTAAGAGAGAAGGGAGAAGGGGTCATGCCAACGGGTGACAATTCTATCCCCATCCTCATCCCAGGAGACCGAAGTACAGACAGACTGGGGGCCCACCAAGTCCCCAGATTCTCAGCACAGTGTCTATTTTATCTAATTAGGATTGTGCCCCCTTTTCTGTGGACGCATTGTGGCCAACACCACCATAGACTCCAAAGGTAGAGTACCACCTCCTGTCTGTCCCGGCACACCCAACAGCACAGCTCCTCGCGCAGAGTGGGAGGCAACCCTGGTGAGAAAGTAGCTGCAGCCCCTCACAGATGCAGCCCCACAACCACACACACACACCCGGGGAAACAGACCAGAAAATGGCTAGGGGCTCCGGAGAAACCCTGAGAATTACCTTCAGAACCACAGACATGGCTGGCTATGGTGGTGCACACCAGTAATCCCAGCACTCTGGGAGGCCAAGACAGGAGGAGCACAGGTTCCAGTCCAGCCTGGGCCACTTAACGACTTAGCAAGACCCTGCCTAAAAAAAGAAGAGAGAGAGAGAGAGAGAGAGAGAGAGAGAGAGAGAGAGAGAGAGAGAG
>NW_004624741.1:4177740-4207289 GCF_000247695.1 Heterocephalus glaber | reverse complement strand
TTCAATCCCCATTAAAAAAAAAAAAAAGAAAAAAAAAAAAAGAAAGAACCATAGACATGCCCAGAGAGATACACAATGACAGGCACATGTACATGAACACGCTTGTGCATGAGCCTGGCTTACCAGGACCTCTCACCCTTTGACACATGTAGCTTCAGGCCAAAGATGTCACTAGCACTTGGCCTCTGCCTCTATGTTCCTCTCTGCCCCCTCACCTCTTCTCTCTTCTCTGCCCCTCCAGCTCCTTGGTTCCTCTGGATTCTCCCCCAAGCCCTCTATTACTCCCTTGTCCCTTGTTCCCTTACCTCTTGTCACCTCTCATCCTTCATCTGGGCCCTGTGCTCTTGGTGTGCTGTCCTGGGCTCTCTTGGTCCAGGTCTTTGGGAGCAAGCCCAGGAGGGAGAAGTCACCCTGAGCATTGACCCTATTACCCGGGTGTGGGGCAGAGCCAATGACTCAAGCAGCTCATCTCTGACCAGCCCTGGACAGTCTGGGTGCCCTGAGCTCAGCTCTCTGCCCATCTGTCCCAAGTCCCTGTGCCTCATCTTGACCCAAAGGCGCAGCCTCCACAGGGGCCATGCCAGGAGGGCTCCTGTCTCTGCCATGACTTCCTGCCTCTACCTGGTGTGGCCCACTCAGCACCAGGTGGGGGTAGGGTCAGGGCAGGACCAGACCTAACAGGAATCTATGAACCCTCCCAGAGAGGAGGGGCAGACCGTGTGGCTGTGCTGGGGCCCCTCAAGCTCTGATGTCTGCTCTTGGGACAATTTCTCAGTAAGGTTCAGAGCCCCTGACTTCCCAGGTGCAAACCCGGAGACCCTTTTTCCTTTCCTGCCTTCAGAACAGGAAGGCTCCAACCTCTGAGGAGAAACTTCTGCCTACTCCCAAACTACACCTTCCCAGGAGTTCTTTTGCTCTCCTTCCCTGGCCTGGAGCCCCCTGACCCCACAGCAGGGCCATTTAGGAGAAAAGTCCAGAAGCACCAAAAGCTCTTCCCCTGTCTGTTTAGCCTGTCCAGGAGCAAGGAGCTGTCACAGCAGGTGACAAGAGTCAAGGCGAAGTATTCAGGCTTCCATACCTGTTATTTCATAAAGGGCACACAGCAGCAGCACCTTTTCCAAAGTGTTATGAGGAAAATTCAACATGGTCCACAGCTGTAGTCCCCAATATTAGGGAGGCTGAAGTGGGAGAGTCACTTGAGTTCGCATGTTCAAAACCAACCTGGGCAAAACATTGAGACCAAGCCAAGCATGGTGGCATAGCCCTATAATCCCAGCATGGTTCGAGACTGAGGCAGGAGGGTGAAAAGTTTGAGCACAGCCTGGGCAATTTAGGAACTTAGCAAGACTTTGTCTTAAAATATAAAATAAAAAGGATTGGGGATGTAGCTCAGTGCAAAACCCCTAGTTCCATCTCTGGTACCACAAGCAAAACAAATAATTTCCCAGTGAATCTTATTAACAAAGACTAAGTTTATTTGTTTCCTATAAATAGCTTCTTCTCGTTCTCCTTTTTTTTTTTGGTAGCAGGGATCGAACTCAGGACCTTGCGCTTTCGAGGCAGGCAGCGGTGCCACTGAGCTAAATCCCCGGCTCCCCTTCTCCCTCTCCCTCTCCCTCTTCTTCTTCTTCTTCCTCTTCTTCTTCTGTTGGTACTGGGCCCAGGGTCTTCAAATTGAGATACATCCCCAGTGTGTTTGTTTGTTTTTGTTTTTGAGACAAAAATCTCACTAAGTCACTAAGTTATCAAGGCTTGGCTCAAACTTGTGATCCTCCTGGCCCAGTCTCCCAGCTTAGAGATGTGTGCCACCACACCTGGCTATAAATAGCTTTTTGTTTTATCCACTGTTTGTTTGTGGGTTTTTTGTTTTTTTGGGTTTTTTTGGTACCGGATATTGAACTCAGGACCTTGTGCTTGCCAGGCTGGTACAATGCCACTGAGTTACATCCTGGTCCTATTTGTAGTTTTTATTATTGTTTATTCAGTGCTAGGGATCAAACCCAGGACCTCCTACACTCCAGGCAAGTGCTCTGATTTCTGTCGCTTATTATTTTCTTTTTGCTTCATATATTTTGGGTTTTCTGTGTTGATCTTTCTCAGATCTGAAGTTCAATATTTAGCTCATTAAAATACAAAAGGCCTGGGTACATAGCTCAGTGGTAGAGCCATGATAGAGCAGATCCCAGGTTGGATCCCCACCACAAAACAAAAACTCACCTTTCTTGTTTTCTGTTGCTTACCTAGCGCTGCATTTTCTATTCTTCTTTGACCTTGAGCGTTAGCTTCCCAGCCTAAGTATTCAGTCATTTTGTGATGATCACTGTGCTAACCCAAGGGTTATTCTGTAATATGTGTTTAGAGTGCAGACGCATGAGGATTTTTTTTGTTAGTTTTAATTTTATGCACTGAGGTCAGAGAATGTGATCTGTATAATACTGATTCATTAAAAATCATTTTCTCAAAAAAACTGTTTTCTTTCATGGAAAGTACATGGTAGGTATTTTGTGAATATTATTTGTGAATAATATCTGTGCTCCCTCAGGTCACGAATTTTCTAGCTGTTGAGTGTGATGATGTCAGGTATAGCATTTCCTAGACATCTGCTAGTTCATTGCTTGTTTTTGGTTTTGGTTTTTTTGGTACCGGGGATCAAGCTTGGGACCTTGAACTTGCAAGGCAGGTGCCAGAACCACTGAGCTAAATCCCCGGTGACATCTGCTAGTTCAAAGGTATCAGTGGTGTTGTTGAACTCCTCCGTAACTGCTCTTTCAGAGTTTTGATTGGTTTGAGAGGGTGCATTGAAACTGTCCCAAGAGACCATGGGCAAGGGCTGGGGTGCAGCCCAGGACAGAGCATATGCTTGGCACACATGAGACACTGGGCCCGAGCCTCATCACACACAAAAAATTGTTGCATTATCCTTTCTCATTTTTATATCCCTTTTGCTTAATATGTTTTCAGGCACATTGTTAGATATATATGGGTTCATAGTTGTATCTTTTTTCTTTTCCTTTTCTTTTTTGTAGTGCTGGACTGAAACCAAGGATGGCCATGAGCCAAAATAAACTTTCTCTCCTTTGTGTGTGTGTGTGTGTGTGTGTGTGTGTGTGGTGTGGTACTGGGGATCAAACCCACAGGCCCTCTCCACTGAGCAACATCTGCAGCCCTTTTTATTTATTTGTTTGTTTTATTTTTGAAATAAAGTCTTGGTAAGTTGCCCAGGTGAGACTTGAACTTGCAAACCTCCTGCCTTAGCTTCCCAAAGTGCTAACTTTCTCTCTTTATAAGTTATCCTCTCCTTATAAATTGATCTCAGATATTTTGCCACAGTAACCAAAAATCTGACTCAGTTTCCAAGGGACCACGGAGGCTCAACAACTCAAATACCCACTTCTCCATATCAAATGTGTCATCCTGGTCCATTTGACAGGACCCCAGTTTTCCTACTTTTGTCATCGACAGTTCCTTTCTGTAGCAAATCCTCCCACCTCCCCACCCAAGATGTGAAATCAGAAGCAGGATAATCACTTTCCAAAACCTATCTCTGTTCTCTCTCCAACCTCTTTGGTAATGACAATCTTATTTTCATGAAAAATTATTTTATTCAAATATAATGTACAGGCAAAAGTAAACTAAACAGGGCCGGGGATTTAGTTCAGTGCTTCCACTGACTGCTTCGAAAGCGCAAGGTCCCGAGTTCAACCCCTGTACCAAAAAAAAAAAAAAAAAAGGAAACTAAACATGTTTACAGCTTAATGAATCTTCATCAATACATCTGTATCATCAGCTACCGAGAATTGGAGTTATAAGGCTGAGGCAAGAGGGTTGCAAGTTCAAGCTCAGTCTGGGCAACATAGCAGCTTAGTGAGAACCTATATCTCAATCAACTGATCAATCAATCAATCAGTCAGTCAAGGGGATAAGGATGTAGCTTAGTGCCAGGGTTCTGGATTCAATCCCCAATACCACACACACACACACACACACAAAACCCCACAGAATATGATAAGAAGCTTCCCGACATTCCTTCTAGTCACTGCACCATTCAATACCTCTAGCACCATCAAGTAATTTTCCCTATTTTTGTAATAAATATAGAGAAAATCTTAGTGCATACCTGTCATCCCAGCTACTGGGAGCTGAGGCAGGAGGATCCAAATTTTGAGGCCAGCCTAGGCAACTTAGCAAGAGACTATCTCTTAATAAATTTTATAAAAAGGAAAGGGATTTTAAAAAACCAAGATGAATTATGTATATGTACCCACTCCCCAAAATGAATGTAAACTTCATGTACTGCAAACATGTACTAATAAAATAAAATTTTAAAGGGAGGTGCTGGAGGTTTAGCTTGGTACTTCCTGGGTTCAATCCTCAGTACTGAAAAACAAAAACACAAGAACCAAACCAAAAACTTCAATTACCAGCCCTCCCTACAAAAATCCAAAACAAAAATCTTTCAGTCTTATTTATTTATTTTGAAGTACTAAACAGTGAGCCCAGGGCCTTTGCACTGAGCTATGTCCCCAGCATTTCTTCACATTTTTTTATTTTGATTTTTTGTTTTTCTGGTACCAGGAATTGAACTCGGGACTTCAAGCTTGCCAGGCAGGTGTGACACTGCTGAGCTAAATCTCGGCTACATTTTTTATTTTGGAACAGGGTCCTGCTGAGTCACTAAGTTGCCCAGGCTGGACCTGAACTTGCCATCCTCCTGCCTCAGCCTACACTTACAAGCATGTGCCTCCATGCCTGACTTATGGTTCTTTTTAGTAATAATTTTTGTCTCTATCCTGTGAGCCCTGCACATTGCTGGGGGGACAGCTGGGCCCATTCTCACTGCTTCCCCCAGTTGCTTCAGCCTATGAGCAACCCACAGAAATGGCAAGTTTTATTCATTTAGTTGTGCTGGAGAGGGTAGAACCCAGATCCTGGTAGGCAAATGCTCTCCTGTTGGACAACACACTCAGCTAGGTGTTTTTGTTTTTGTTTTGAATCAGAGTCTCACTGTGTAGTTCAGGCTGGCCTCAAACTCACAGAGATCTTCCTGCCTCAGCCTCCCGAGTGCTGGTATTACAGGTGTGTGCCACCAGGTTAGCTTGACAGGTGTGTTTTATTTTTAACAGTGGCCGCTCTGATCCTGTTCTGCCTGGAGTGGGGTGTGGGCAGAGACCTTCTGAAGTCACTGGCCAGGACAAGGGCTTATGACTGAGGCACCTTCCAGGGAAGAGGACCGGGCTGTTATCTGATGCTCCAGTGTCTGTGATCCAGGAGGGGAGGAGCAGTGCAGGTTGAGCAACCATTTCTCCTGCCCTTTGTACTTTGCCATAGGCTCTGTGGCCAAAAGCTCGCAGGTGTCCTTGTCACCTTGGTGGTGCCACCTCTGACAGGTCCTGTCATGCCCAGGCCAGAGTGGGGGAGTCCTGGGGTACTCAGATCCCTCCCCAGCTGACCTCCCCCAGGACTCCTTGGAGCAGAGTCCAGTTCTTTGAGATACCGCAGGCTCTTCAGTTGTGCCTCCTTCCTTTCATGGTCAGGAAGCCATTGATCTGCCCTCTTCATCCCATCCCCTGTCAGATCTTGTCTCTCTCTGCTGAGGACACTCCCATGTGGCTTGGGGCCCTGCTGGAAACGTTAGGCTGTGGCTGTTCGCTCTTCCCTGGAACCCATGCTGTGGGCCACTCCTTCCTCCATCTCTGCCAGGTGGTGGCTGCCGGCATCTGAAGTCCTGCCGGCCTGACCCCCAGGCTGGACACTGCTGTTCTGAATGACCAACAGCCTGCCGCTGGGACAAAGGCCCAGCCAGGAGAGGCCTTCCTCTCCCTCATGTCCCTTCCCATTTCTAACACACATACACACACACCAGTCGAGTTGGAGGGAGAAATCTGCTTTATTTCGTTTTCACGAGGCTTGGGGGTGGCAAAGGGGGGCGAAGCCTGTGCTCCGGGGAGACAGGGGCCATCTGGGCTCAGCGTTCGGAGAAGGCGGCCTCGAGGTCGCAGGCGGGGTCGGTGTGGCAGCCGTCTGCAGGCAGAGCGCCGGTCAGGGTCGCCTGGTCGCGACACCTCCCCGACGGTGTCCCCGCGTGTCCCTCCCTCTGCCCCGCTCACCTGGGCTGCAGCAGACACCGTTGGCCGCGCAGCGTCCCCCGCTCCCGCACGGCTTGTGGCCAGACTGGCAGGGCGACGGGAGGTAGTTCTCCTCCTGGCAGCGCAGTGCCTCGGCCGTGCCCACGAAGCAGCCCAGCGCGTCCGCGCAGCAGATGCTGGGCCCGAAGCAGCGCCCTTGGCCTCCGGGGCCGCAGGGGAGGCACTGCGAGGACGGAGGCGTGAGAGGGACGGGGTGGGGACCTCGAGGCCAGGGTGGGGGGTGCGGGGCCGGGGCGCTGCGGGCCTGAGGAGCACAGGTGCTGGGCGCTGACTCGGTCTCAGCTTCCAGGGAGGAATCCGTTCTGCCCACCCTGGTGTTCTCAGGCAGTGGGGCACCCTGTGGCGAGGGTAGGGTGGGAAAGTGGGTGTCCCTCCGGGTCCGAGCATCTGGGCGCTCGCTCACCTTGCGCACATCGAGGTCCAGCGCGGCCCTCTTGCCGCCCAGAGGACAGTTCTGGATGTAGCAGGCGGAAGTCAGCGCCAGGAGGCCGAGCAGGCAGCAGGCCAGGCTGGGGCCGGCCATGGTGCGAGGTCCTGGGTCGGGATGGATGCGCAGCTGGTGGCCATCCCCGCGCCCGGCCTTTTATGCTGGGCCCTGCAGCGGGTGAGTGCTGTCTAAAAGGGTGGCCGCATGAGTGGTCACAGCAGGTCGCTGTGGGTCAGGCCCTGGGCTCACGGCGGGCCCACTCATTTGCAGGGCTCAGACCAGGGTCAAAGTCACCACACTGACTAATAGACTGGCGCAGGGAAGGGAGTGGGCTGGGGCAGCTTGGGCTGCTGGCTGGGGCATGAGTGTTTGGTGGTGGGGGTGGTGTGCAGTCCAACCAAGGGCTATTTTTCCAGGGTTCCAATACCTCAAGGACGATGGCAGGATGGGCAGGGTGGACAACAGGTGGCAGAAGGAGCCCTCCAGGCAGGAAGAGGCTCTGGCTGGACTCCCCCCACCCCAACCTCAGGCCCTTTGGCCCACAATACATACAAATCCTTGGCCCCTTTATTAGGAAGTTGTCTTTTTCCCAAACCTAAATTTCCAGAAAAACCTTCCCACCAACACACAGCCACTTCCCTGGCCCAGAACTTGGATGGGAAACCTGTAATGGAAATTCAGCCTTTTCTTCAACCCTAAGGCAAGCAGGATACCACAGTGGAATTAGTAATACCTGTGGCCCGGTGACAAATTGAATTGGGAGACAACCTCTTATCATGTGTGTCGGTGACAGACACCTCTAAAGATTACTTAAGGGCCAGGGATTTAGCTCAGTGGCACCTTGCCTGCCTGGCAAGCAAACAAGATCCTGAGTTCAATTCCTGGTACCCAGAAAAAAAATTGTTTAGACTCATCACCACTTTGGAATTAAGAGTAATTGTGCCACTACTGTTTTGCTATCTAATGATTTATTAAAGAAGCACCTTTAGAACAATATCTAAATATATTGTAACATTTGGACACCTGAATATACGTGGTATTGGTTTCTTTGGTGATCCAATGTCTATTTTTTGGAGGGTACCGGGATTGAGCATGTCTTGTTTCATGCATTTCAAAAACATTTGGGAGAGCTGGGTGTAGTGACACAAGTTTATAATCTCTGCTACTTAGGAGGACTGAAAGTTGGGGTCAGTGTAATCTACTTAGTGAGACCTTGTCTCAAAATTCAATAAAAAGGGTGAGGGTCAGGCAACCCACTTTTGGGTCCCCCTTTTGTCTCTCTTAGAAGCTTTCTCTCAATAAATTCTTTCTACTCTTTTTTTTAATTAAGTTTTTATTGGTACTTTTAGGTGTACAATATAATGACATTCATCATTGGGAACTTGTACCTTTACATGATGTATCTTGTTTCTTATTTTTTCCCCTTCCCCTGCCCTCACTTCTACCCCTCCACCCCTTCCTATTTTCAAAGACTTTGTTTTCATTTTCTCATATTTTTTCCTTTCCCTTCATTCCTTTTCCCTACTCCTCTCACTTCCTCCTCCCCTTTAGACTTTTTCTTCCTATTTCACATTACCTGTTCTACATTTTGATTCTTATTTACACTTTCAGTTTCTCTCACCAGAGAAACTATTTGGTATTTACACATGTCTGTCCTATCTATTTCACTTTAGAGTATCGCCTCAATGTGCATCCATTTAGCTATAAATGTCTCTAGTTTCTCATTCTTTATGGCTGAGTAGTACTCCATTTTATATAAAAGAACCCCCCAAAACAACCACATCTTTTTTATCCAGTCTCCAGTCAATGGGGAACTGGGCTGTTTCCAAGTTTTAGCTATTATGATCTGTGTCACTATAAACATGGGTGTGCATATATCGCCGTGGTATGATTCTTTTAATTGTTTTGAGAAGACACCCAGTAGGGGAACAGCTGGGTCAAATGGGACCTCTAATCCTAGCTTTTTTAAAAATCCTAGTTCTTTGAGGTATTTCCATACTGATTGCCACAGTGGTTGCACCCATCTGCACTCCCACCAACAATGGAGAAGGGTTCCTTTCTCCCCACACCCCTGCCAGCATTTGTTATTGGTTGATTTCTTGATAGCAGCCATTCTTTCTGGGGTGAGGTGGACTCTCAGTGTTGTTTTCATCTGCACCTCTCAAATGTCCAGTGTTGTTGAACATTTTTTCATATATTTATTTGCTGCTTTTAGTTCTTTGTCTGAGAACTGTCTGTTCATTTCAGATGTCCATTTTTAGATTGGGTCTTTAAATTAAGGGGGTCTGATTTTTTTTTGGGGGGGTAGTGGGGATCAAACTCGGAACCTTGCGCTTTCGAGGCAGGCGCCGGACCCACTGAGCTAAATCCCTGGCCCTTGGGGTCTGATTTTTTAAAGTTCTTTATAGATTCTAGATAGTAGTCCTTTGTCTGAGGAACAGCTAATAAAAATTTTTTCCCACATTGTAGGTTGTCTCTAAATTCTTTCCACTCTTAACCTCCGTTGTTCCTAGAATTCATTCTTCGACTTTAGAGAACATGAACTCGCATTTTGGATATCTAGCAGGTTTGGGAGTTATACATCTCTTCCCCCTATATCATTTTGGAGGTCTTTCACCAAGATTACTGTACGGAGATAAGAATTTTCTTTCACAGGTTCTAACTTTGGTCTATTTGCTTCATAGATTGTAACTTTTTGCTTCATAGATTGTAACTTTTGTTTCATAGGCTCTGGCCCTTTGTATCATAGATTCTGATTTTTGTTGTTGGGGTTTTTTTGGGTTTTTTGGTACCAGGGATTGAATTCGGGTCCTTGCTCTTGCGCAGCATGCGGTGAAACCACTGAGCTAAATCCCTGGCCCAGATCCTGATTTTTGTTTCATAAATTCTGGCCTTTGTTTTGGTTTTTATTTCGAAAGTGTCTTAATTTTAAAATGTTGTTTATTCTCGCCTAGAAGCTGCCAAACTCATACAAATGGAACCAATGACAAATGTGCTAGACTTCTTTTATCAGGATCCACATCAACCTTGTAAACAGCTCGTAACCGCTAAACTGCTGTACAACTTCCTTGTCAGATTCTGAAGTCCCTTGGACCTTCTCCTCTTTGTGGGAGGCTATTACTAGTTCCTCCTGGTAGAAACACTTATTGGCTATATTCATAGCAATCTTGCTGACCTTATTATTTGGCCCATGTATTCTTAACTGTTTCTTTGGCTTTGTCTCCTCCAGACTCAAATCTATACATCTACCCAAGATGACAATGTCTGGTGCCTATCAAGGACCTTCAGACAGACCCTCTGTAGTGTAACTCTGTCTGCTGATCACAACTGCAACCCTCTTAAGCTGGAAGTAGCCAGAACAGTCTTCGCCCTTTGCTCCCTCACAGCAGTTAGGGGTACTTCTTCAGAGGGGGAAATATTGCAGATAGGTAAGTTAATTAGATATCTTGTAGGCAGTTAGGGCCAGCCCAGGAGGAGCCAACAGGGAGAACAGTGAAGACACATTCACTGAAGGCCAGCATTGTAAAAGCAGAGAAACTACGACACCCATGTAGGATAAATACCAGTGACTGGTATTCTAAATAGGTATCAATCACCTTGGTGGGGGACTAAGATCTTCCAAGAAAGATCCCTGACCCACTCCTTACCACCAAAAATCCTTGCTCATTCTTTGTATGCTTGCTACATGACTTGTTTCCCCATTGGATCCCCATTTATTCAATATTACCTAAGCAACTATACTTGTCATAATCTTATTGGTTGTTTATAGTTTTGTCCACCTTGTGATTTCTCATTGGATCAATATTACCTAAGCGACTGTACTTAAAGTCTTACTAGTTGACTGCAGTTTTGTCCCACCTTGAACCTGCCTCACTTCATGGCTTTGTCCCATAAAACACCTTTGAGAAGTTGGGTGAGTGGGCAACTCACTTTCTGGTGCCCCTTCTGTCTCTCTTAGAAGCTATCTTTCTCTGGATAAACTCTTCCTACTCTTAAAAATAATTTTAAAAAAGAAAAAGAAAAAGGGTGAGGGTGTAGTTCAGTGGTAGAGTGCTTGTCTAGCATATGTGAGGCCCTAGGTTTTATTGTAGATAGGTAAGTTAATTAGATATCTTGTAGGCAGTTAGACAGGGCCTGCCTCAAGGTGCCAGCTCTCCAGGAGCCAACACAGCTAGGAGTCAACATGGAGGTCAGTGAAGACACATTCACTGAAGGCCAGCATTGTAAAAGGAGAGAAATTAGTACACCCATGTAGGATGAAAAGCAGTGATTGATATTCTAAACAGGTATCAATCACCTGGGTAGGGGGCCAAGGTCTTAACCCAGCCTCTCCAGGAAATATCCCTGACCCCCGCCCTTACTGAAAATCCTTGTACACTTGGTATGTGACTTGCTCCCCCATTACCTGGGTAATATTACCTGGGTGACTGTACTCATAACCTTATTGGTTGGTCATGGTTTTGTCCCCCCTCATGCCCACCTTGTAAATTTCCATTGGGTCCTACAGTTTTGTCCCACTGTGTACCCACCTCACCACATGGCTTTGCTGTATAAAACATCTTTGAAATGTGGGGTGGGTGGGCAACCCACTTTTCAGTTCCCCCTCTGTCTCTCTTAGAAGCTTTCTTTCTCCCAATAAATTTTTACTACTCTCAACCTCCATTGTTCCTAAAATTCGTTCTTCTATTTTAGAGAACACAAACTTGTGTTTTGGATATCTAGTAGGTTTGGAAGTTACATCTCTTCCCCCATATCAGTTTGATCACCACCAACAACAGCAAACCATTTGAGGGCTTTTCTTGCATTTTTAACCTATCGCAAAATGAAAATAATTTTTTTAAAAAGACTGCCTCCATGGAAAGGGTGCTGTGTACAAGAAGGGAAAAGCACTGCTCAGGCTCCTCTTTAAGAAAGCACTTGTCCCTCAGCTGCTTGGAGTATGGTCCACAGGTGGCCTGGGCCAGGGTCACACCCTTCCCAGCTGGCCACATCCAGTGGCTGATCCATTTGGGCCCAAATGCAGGACCCCTTTGAAGGAGCCTTTGAGTCAGCCAAAGTCTGGTGGCAATTCACCCTCTGCCACCCATTTGCCCTCCCTTCCATGGGGACAGTCCTCAGGGGGCTCTGCAGTGAATACATCTTGGGCAGTTCCCTGGGACCCAACCTGCAGCAGCAAGGAGGAAATGAGAGCCAGTGTCAGAGGCCAAGTGGCCAAGGCCAGGACACCACATCTAGCCCCTCCACCCTGGGACAGGAGAGTGGGACAGTGCCAGGTTCTCCTGCCCTCGTGCTCTCACTCTTCAAGGAGGTGCTGAGGCCAAGCAGGTCCCAGAGCCTGCCTGAGCCTGAGTCATTGTTCCTGAGTCACCAAGGAGCTGGTCAGGCTGACCTGGATTACAAAGCTGTTGCCGCTTGTTTGATTCTCAGCCAAATGAGCTCATTGGCATTCCTGGTCTGAAGCCACCAAGGGCTTGAACCCAGCAGCCGCCTCCCACCCTCCTAAGGGCTCATTGACTTCAGCCAGGTGAACACAAGCACATAAATTACCACGGTGTTCATCCCCCAGGGGGCCAACTGCCTTTATCTGTTCATCAACTCCTCCTAGGAAGATGGGTCCCCTTGCAGATTCTTGGGGACACCAGAGAGAAAAGCAGACAAAAATGCCTACCCTCTGCCTGGGGCTGTAGCTCAGCCTGGCATGCACAGGTCCAGCACTTAAGGCTCCACGTTCCATCCCTGCCTTCATGGGGCTTATGTTCTAGTGGAAGAGGAGAGTGTGAAGCCACACACACATTCCAGTGGGCTAGTGCAAGTCTGGATCCTGAGTGATCCTGAAAGGCCCTGTGTTAGATCCCCAGTCTCCAGAAGACTTTATTAGGAAGTGGCGCCTTCAAGAAGTGGGACCTCAAGGGAGGTCTTTGGGTCACTGGGGAACAGCCTTCATGGTACTTACAGAACCCCAGCCTCCCCTGCTCTAGCTTTGTTCTTGACCATGAGCTGAGTGGTTTTGCTCCACCATGAGGTACATAAGCAACAGGGCCAACTGTGCATCAGAGCTTCTGAAACCCTGAAACCTCGAGCCAAAAAAACCCTTTTCTCTTCATAAGTTATTTGTCTCAGCTATTCTGCAATAGTCATGAAAGGCGAGCACAGGAAACAAAGATAAAGCACAAACATTTCAATAGCAATACACACATGACAGAGGGCTGGTGTATAGCTAAGTGGAAGAACACGTAGGAGACACTGGGCTTGGTCACCAGTGCACATGCACACAGATGCACACACAGGATTGGGGCAGAGTAGTAACTGCTATGAAGGAAAAGGTGGAGTGGAAGCATTGTAACTACTCACAGTGGTCAATGTAGACTTCCTTGTGATGGAAGCATTTGTTTTCTATTACTGTGTGACAAATGACCATGAATGTAGCATCTTAAAACAACACTTACTTATTTTTCACCATTTCCTCTGCTCAGGGTCCCATAGCTGCAATCTGTGTCAACCAGGCTGCATTTCTTTCTGGAGCCCCTGTGATTGTGGGCAGAATTCATTTCCTTGCAGCTGTAGAAGCCTTAGTGACTTGCTTCTCCAGAGCCCGCAGCACAGGGAGTCCGATGCCACAAGTCTCTGAGCATGCGCAAATCTGAGGTTTTCCTTTAGAGGGCTCACATGACTAGGGCAGACACTTTTAACAGAAAGTCAAAGTGAGTAGGGGCTCTCATTACATCTGCAAAGCCCTCCATCTCTGCCATGTAATGTAGCTTGTCCAGGGGGTGGTGCTCCACCACTTCTGCCACATTTGTCCACTTGTTAGAAAATGTGATGGATCCTACCCACCACAGCACAAGGAGATAGCACAAATGTGTGGATACTAAAGGACAGAAGTCACAGGGTCACTTCAGGATTCTGCTTGCCATGGAGGGAGATTCCAGGCAGAGGAGATAGCAGGTGCCAGTGTCCCGAGGCAGAAATATGTATGGTGAGTTCAAGCAACAGCGAGACCGGTAGAGCTGAAGCAGAGGAACTGAAGTCCTGAGGTCAGAGAGAGACCATGAGGCTGGGTCACAGGGGCACCGAGGTACTGGCAAGTTGCTGAGCCAGCCTAGGAAACTTTGGATATTGTGGTGTGAAAACCAAAGGTGAAACAGAAACCAGTGAGGAGACTATGGCAGATGCCTATGAGAGATGGTGAAAAGTGATCCAATTTTGTATTTTGAAGGAATCCACAGCTAGGTTTTGCTGATGGGTTTGATTTGGGTGGGAAAGAAAAAGAGTCAAAAATGACCCCTAGGGGCTTGGACTGTGGCTTGGTGGTAGCATGCTTGCCAAAAATATGTGAGGTCCTGGGCATGTTGGATGCTCAGCATTGGAAAAAAAAGACCATCTTTTTTTGGAGAGGGTTGGGTTTGTTTTGTTTTTTTTTTGAGACAAGGTCTTACTATGTAGTTAAGGCTGGCTTTGAACTTGCTGTGTAGCCCAGGCTAGCCTTAAACTTCCAGTGATCCTCCTGCCTCAGCCTCCCAAGTGCTGGGAATACAGACATGCACCACCACATTTGGCTGTTTTTAATAATAATAATAAACATGATAAAGAATAAATGGAGGGCTGGGGATTTAGCTCAGTGGTTCCACCACCTGCCTCGCAAGTACAAGGTCCCGAGTTCAATCCCTGGCACCAAAAAGAATAAATGGAAAGTGCTGTGCTGTGGATGAAAAGTATTTGCTGTGTTTCAGCTGCAACCACAATAAAGAATAGTAATAGTAGTGATGATAATAACAACCATTTATTAAAGTAGATACAGAACATGTGTTTGCTCAGATTTTAATACTGCTTTACACATTTTCTGTTTGTGAAACAATCCTCATTATGTATTTTTTTCTTTTTTCTTTTGGTACTGGGGATCAAATTCGGGACCTCGAGCTTTCAAGGAAGGTGCCAGAACCACTGAGCTAAATCCCTGGCCCCCTCCTCATTGTATTATTAACCACAAGTTTTGACTGGTGACAGATTTATTTAATATTCATTTGGCAAACACACAGTAGAGATGGAGGGTGTAGTTTTGAGACAGTGGCTCACTATGTAGTCCAGGTTGGCGACAGTTTTTTTTTGGTACTGAGAATCGAACTCGGGACCTTGAGCTTGCGAGGAAGGTGCCAGAACCACTGAGCTAAATCCCTGGCCCCCAACTTTTAATTTCTGTTATGGTTTATATCTGGATGTCTACCCCAAAGCCTCACTATCTCAAAGGTGGGTGTTTTGAAATATTTTTTTTTGGTATGGAGATTGAACTCAGGGCCTTGCACTTGCAAGGCAGGCATGGTGCCATTGAGCTAAATCCCTAGCAGAGGTGGGTGTTTTGAAAAGTGATTGGATTCTAGGAGCTTAAAGCTGGCTTGCTATTCTGAGATGGGGTCTGGTGGGAAGAGACAGGTCACTGTGGGGGTGGCCTGCAAGGGTATACATATCGACAGGTCCTGGAGTTGGACCCCCCACCTGAAGCCAACTCACTACCTGCATCCACAGGACCACAGAGATAACAGGGAGCCAGCAGCCACCCTGCTGCTCCTACCACCACTTTATTTATCAGCGAGCCCCAGGCCCATCACCCATGGGACTCTAAAATTTTCCACGCTTTTAACCAGTGCCCCTCCCCTACCTAAACCCTCCTATAACAACCACACACACCCTCCTCTCAGTGCCAATGGCCTTTTTGCTCTTGGCCTCTCTGCATCCACACAGCAATAAACCCATGGCATGTTGCTTGAACTTTGCCTGCCTCAGTGGTCTCCATTGTGCCTTGGTCTGACCTTACACACATCTCTTTTCCTAGCCCCTCCCTTGGTCTTCCCTGCTTCCTGTTTGCCATGCCATTAGCCTCTGCCTTGGAGCCAGCTAACTGTGGAGTGAAATGTGAGTCAAAATAAACCCCTCCTCTTTTAAGTTGTGGGTATCTGGTATTGTGTCCCAGAAAAAGAAAAAGCAACAGAAAGACTAAGACAGCCTCTGGTATTGGAGAACAGGGGATGTTGCTGTGACTTCCTAACCATGTGGTTTAGAAGCTTTTGGAACTGGTTCTTGGGAGGAGTTTGAAAAGGTTTGGATATGCCTGCTGGAGAAAAAATCCAAGAATGAAGTATGTCAAGCTTGATGGGAGATTCTGGTCAGAGCTCAGAAGACCAGCATGCTCATAAAAATGCAGATGGTAAAGACCGGGTTCAGGAAGCTTCAAGTGGGAACAATGACTCCACTGGCAGTTGGACTCTAGGTCATATATGTTATGCTATGGCAGAAAATTCGTCTATATTTTGCTCATGTTCTGGGACTTTGCAGGAGACTGAGATTAAACCCTTGGGGCATTATTGTGGGTTATCATAGTCCATTCTATAGTTGTCTAATGAAATTATATAATTTAGCATAATGGTAGCTGGCTGTGCATCTCCGTAGCTGTGCCTGAGAGATACAGGAAGCAATCTTTGTGTTCACCCACTCACTTGGTATGATGAACGGCAAGGTGTATACACCTGCTCAAAAATGTCAAATTGAGATTTTTACCCACTGTTATGGCTTGTGCCTTACGAGGGTGAAGTGATGCTTTCTTTTTCAGAGGTGGCTGAATCTGGAATGTGTGATGCTAGGATTAAGGGCATGTGATTACTAAACCACTGTACATGAGTGATTGGTTTGACGCCTCCCTAATCCTAGTAGTCTGGATGGAATAGAAGGGGCAGAAAGACACTGTCAAGGTTTCTTGTTGCTTTGCTATCTTCTGCCACCATGAACTGTTGCCCTGCTTCTGCCACCCTGCTTTAGAGCCACCCCATTATGGACTGAAACTTCTATGAGGTGCAAGCCAAATAAACTTTTCCCCCTTTAACTTTAGGTGTTGGGTATTTGTCTCAACAATGAGAGAAAAGTAACTAAGACACCCACATAATGGTCCATGTAGGGCCGGGGATTTAGCTCAGTGGTTTCGCCACCTGCTGCGCAAGTGCAAGGACCTGGGTTTGATCCCTGGTACCAAAAAAAAAAAAGAAAAGAAAAAAAATGTAGATTTTGTGCTGGGGATTTAGCTCAGTGGTTCCTGCACCTGCTTCGAAAGTGCAAGGTCCAGAGTTCGATCCCCGGTACCAAAAAAAAAAAATAATAATAATGGTCCATGTAGCATTTTGTGTATGTATCCCTGAGCATCACCCACACCATTCTTCTGTTCTGCAAACATCTAACTTGCCATAAG
Source organism: Heterocephalus glaber (assembly GCF_000247695.1). The sequence continues at coordinate 4,190,485 of NW_004624741.1, read as the reverse complement.
GGAATCTGGGTGTGGTTCTCAGTAGCTGTGCTTGGGGAAAACAAACACCCATCTTGGCAGATGAATGGCAAGGTGTTTATACGAGCTCCAAAGCAGCAACTGGTGAATTTTACCCATGAAATGCTCCTTGTTGAATTTCTTGTATTTAGGATTTGCTTTTTAAAAGTTTTCTTTTGATTTTTCATGTAGAAGTAGCCCAATTAAGTATAATGGCACATGAAAAACCCGATCACTGTACCTTTAGGCAATATATGCAAAAAAAGCCTTCAAAATATGGCATAAAAATATATGCCCTGCGGATGCAGAGACACGTACTTTCAATTTAGAAATTTATCCTGAAACTCATCCACCAGGTATTTATTCATATAGCAATGAATCAAATGTTGTTGTGAACGGGCTTGTTGCTCCCATCTCCCAAACTAATGGAATGTATCAATTGACAATTGGTTTACCAGTTTGCAGTTGATGTTACATTTACTAACAGAGCACATTTTGACAAGCAGAAATATCCAATGAAACGTTGCAATTTCAAAGCAGAATTAGGGCCAGGGATTTAGCTCAGTGGTTTTGGCACCTGCTGAGGACCGGAGTTCGATACCCGGTACCAAAAAAAAAAAAATCAGAACAGAATTATGTAGTACAATCTTTGAATTTCAGAAGGATTTACATTGGCCTCATATGGCAAAGAAAAACAAACTGGTACTGCTGATGTCAACATTGCACCATGATGGAAAAATTGACGGAGAAACTCTGGTGTGAGGGCCGGAGATGTAGCTCAGTGGCATTGTGCCTGCCTGGCAAGCACAAGGTCCTGAGTTTGATCCCTGGTACAGAAAAAAGACAGAAAGACTGAAGGAAGGAAGGAAGGAAGGAAGGAAGGAAAACAAAACAAAACTGGACCTTGAGAGGCTGGGGATATAGCTCAGTGGTGTAGCACCTGCCTGGCAAGCATGAGGCCATGAGTTCAATTCCCCATACCAAAACACACAAACAAAGCCAAAACTGAAGCCTGAGATGGTTACTTTCTATAACAAAACCAAAGGTGGAGTAGATGTTGAGTTATGCAGCAACTATGATGTCACTCGAAACACAAAGCACTGGTTGTGTCTTCCTCAATCCTAAATATGTGTGGCATGAATAATTTGATAGTTTACAAAGAAAATAACAAGTGCAAAATATCATAGAGAAATTTCCTTAAAGGATTGAGACTGGTACTCAGAGATTATTTACAATGGAGGAAGAACAAAATGTTTCTGCCTAGGAAACTATGCAAAAAAAAAATGAGTGCACTGATGAGCTGACAGGTGAACAGGCAGGTGCAACATCACAAAGACCTACTATGACAACAGAAAAACCAAAGAGATGTCAGCTGTGCTATAAAAAAAGGGCAGGAAAACAAAACATATGTGCTATTAGTGTAAGCAATACTTGTGGATGGAACATGCAGTTTTCATGTGTGAAGACTGCCTTGGGTGTGACAAATGAAGCAAAGATTATTTCTGTAGTGGACTTTTGTTTGTATGTACATTGTAGTTCACAAAGATATTTATTTCTGATGTTATCTTTTAGGTTTTGTAAGCAAGTAAACAGTTGATGTGAAAATGATGACTGTTCTAAGCACTCATTACATATTTGATATTTTATTTTATTGATATCTTATTTTTCTGCTAAGTGCACATTGTACAATATAGTAAGAAGCTCCTGACAAAACAGTAAGACCAGCAAGATGTTAAGTATGTCATACAAAAAAGACAGGAAAGCTAAGCACGTGTGCTGTCAGTGTAAGCAAGACGTGTATGGAATGTGCCGTTTTGTGTGAAGACTACCCTTGGGTATGACTATTTTTAGAGTTCTGTTGGTATTTTCATTGTAGTTCATATAAGAATTTATTTCTGGTGTTATCATTTAGGTTTTATAAGCAAGTACAAAACTGATGTGAAAATGTTGATGTTTATTCTGAATGCACAATACATATTAAGAATTTAAAGGGCCCGGGGATGTAGCTCAGTGGCACAGCACCTGCCTGGCAAGTGTGAGGTCCTGAGTTCAATCCCCGGTACCAAAAAAAAAAATTAATACTTTCTTTTATTGATATTTTATGTTCCTGTTAACTATACATTGGCTGTATAATATAATAACTTCCTGACAAAACAGCAAGACCAGTGAGATGTCAGGTATGTCCTACAAAAAAGACAGGAAATGGGCTGGGAATTTTGCTCAGTGGTGCTGTGCTTTCCTTGCAAGCACAAGGCCCTGAGTTCGATCCCTGCTACGGGGTGCAGGGGAGCAGACAGCAAAACACATGTGCTGTCAGTGTCATGTGCTGACACGTGTGTATGGAATGTGTGCTATTGTCATGTGTTCAGACTGCACACATGTGGCAACTGAAGTAAAGATTATTTTTATTGTAGAGTTCTATTGGTATTTTCATTGTACCTCATATAGGAATTTATTTCTGTTGTTATGTTTTAGACTCCGTAAACCAAAAATGTTGACGTTTAAAATTTTGATGCTTTTTTATAAACACTCAATAAATAGTAAAAATTCAATACTTTATTTTTTATATTTTTCCTGTTACATACTCATTGTTTAATACAATAAAACTCAAAATTAAAATTAATAATTCAACAATATAAATACTTCTAAAGAATAAACATGGGTCTTGCGTATCCTTCAGTATGCTCCTTTTACACAAAATTGCTGGGGGTGACAGATTAATCTGGTGGTGGAAATTTCAACAGCTCAGTGTTGAGGCTGTGGATGAATGCTTTTGGGGGCTTTTAGCCAGCTGTATAGTAAAAATCAAGAACCAAAGTCCCACTTTAAAAGCTTTCAGTTTTCCCAGAAACAAAGTGCCTACAAAAATGGACAGAGGAGAGCTTGGTTTCTGAAGATTAGCATTAAAGAGAAGCCACGTACTTTGCATCAGGACAAGAGGAAAAATGGCTTCAGGGCATGTCAGGAATCAGTAAGACAACCCCCCCACCCCCTTCACAGATCAAGGGTGCAAGGCTGTACAGACAGCCCGAGCACCATGCTGGAGAAGGGCCACACAGAGAATTCATTTCCTGGGACTCAATTTACACTGTTCAGCCATCCAGGCATTCAGCTGCTGCTTGAACTGGCGATAGACCTTTGTGTCATCCACGTGGGACTGGTTTTACAGGCAGATACAATGCAAGAGTTGTGGGATCATAGAGGCTTCCACCCAGATTTCAGAAAAGGCCTGAGGGGCCAGCCAATGTGCCCCTGAGATGGCAGTGTATGAACCTGTGACAGTGAAGCCAAAAGTGTAGTGGAAACCCCAGAAAGTTAGAGAAGCCAGGCACATGGAATGTCTAAGGAAAGCCACAAGGAATGAGCAGAGCCAACCAGAGAAGCCACGAGGAGTGCAACCGGCAGCAATGCTGTAGAGGTGTGGCCATCCAAGCTCTTTGGAATTCACATCCTGCCACTGTCAGTCCCTGGTGCTGGACATGGAACGACGGGATTTAATATTATCCCCTGCTGGATTTCAGTCTTGCTTTGATCCCACCGGTTTTTATCCCCCCTTTTGGAATGGAAATGTCTACTGTGTGCCATTGTAAGATAGCAGTGTTTAACTTTCTTTTTGATTTTTAAAGGACTCAGTGAAAAGTTTGCCTTGATGTGCTTTTCTTTAAAGGTCAGAGATTTTGAACATTTTGTCATGTTTTTATTAGTCATTTGTACTTCTGAGCAGTGTTGTCATTTCACTTGCCCATTTCTTCATTGGGTCATTTTAGGTGGTCTAATTTTTTTTTATTTCTTTACAAATTTTGTCCAAAGAGTAGCTAGCAAAACCTTTATCTACAGTTAGATGCCACTTAAGTTACTCACAGTTAACTGTCACTTGTTACCAATGACTACTCACAACTAGTTACCCATTGCTAGTTACATGTTACCAGTTTCCTATAAGTTACCCAGGACTGACTAACCACTAGTTACCAGTTAGTTAACCACCACTAATTTCCAGCTAATTATCCAAAACTAGTTGCCTGGTCACACAGCTAGCCATTGCTAGTTACCTGTTGTTACCTAGGATCAGTTAACCATCACTAGCTATCCACAACTAGTTACTTAAAGCTAATTATCAACTAGTTCCCATCACTACTCACATCTAGTTAACCACTGCTAGTTACAAGTTTTAGTAATCAATGACTAGTTATCTTCAGTTGCCCACTTGCTACCAAAGACTAGTTACACAACTAGTAATTCACAGGTACTTACCAATCACTAGTTGCCCACATCTAGTTAACCGCTGTTAGTTACCAGTTACTAAGAACTAGTTACTCACAACTAGTTACTGATAACTGACCACCAACTAGTTAACCATTGCTTGTTACCAAAGACTAGTGACCAAATACTAATCATCCACAACTAGCTAATATTGCTAGTTACTTGTTACCCAAGGACTAGTTACTAGCTCCTAGTTACAATGACTAGTTGCTTACAACTAGGTGCACATAAGTCACCCACAACCAGTTAACCTTTGCTAGTTATAAGAACTAGTTGCTCTTGACTATTTACCAATAACTAGTCTCCCTCAACTAGTCATTGTTATCAGTTACTAGTTACCAATGACTAGTTAGCCACTGTAAGGTCAGACTGAGGCACAATTGAGACCACTGAGGCAGGCAGTCTAGGCAACGTGATGAGTTTATTGCCATCTGGGTGCGTATGGGCCAAGGACTAGAAGGCACTGGCATTGAGAGGAGGGTGTATGTGGTTGTTATAGGGGAGTATAGGTAGGGGAGGGGGCACTGGTCAAGAGGGTGGAAAGTTTTAGAGTCCCATGGGTGATGGGCCTGGGGCTGGCTGATAACCAGGACTGTGGTAAGAGCAGCGGGGCAGCTGCTGGCCTCTTGTTGTCCGTGCTTCTGTGGATGCGGGTAGTGAGTCTGCTTGGGCAGGGGTCCACTTTGGGGGACCTGTCATCTCTGCCTATTGCATTATAAAGAAGAAAAAAAGAGTAGGGACGTAGTTTCTCATGACTTCCATCATGACTGGGGACAGCATGGGCATCCCGTGGGAAGAGAGAGGAGAGGAGTGGCGGGTGGTTCAGTCCGAGAGTGAGGCAGTGGAGGTGTTAGGAGCATGATGACCTTCTGGTCCTTCTCAGGGATTAGCTGGAGGCTTTCGTGAGACAACAGTGTAGTGGGCAGTCAGGCAGAGTTGTCTGGATGTCATGGATCAGATCTGTTCCTGGATAAAATCTGTTAAGAATCTGATTATACAGGGTCCAAACAGTAGCAGTAGGAAGATTGGGACTAGGGTCTCTAACATGGGGAGAAGCCAGGACATCTACCCTGCTTGGAAAAGACTTCCTTAACCATTGGTAGGGCCACCTTTTGCCTGTTTTCTGAGGCTGGCAGCTTGATCCTGGGGCCGGGTGCTGGAGCTAAGCCAGCAGTGAATATGAGGGCCAGCGGTATGTGGGTGAGCAGGAAGAGGAAATGGCAGCAGTACATGAATGAGTGGAGTGGGTCTAGGTGGGAGGGGGGGAGAGGCTGAGGAAGAACCTCAAGAAAAGGTGAGTAGGTGTATTTTGTCTGAGGCGGAGTGGGTAAGGGGCCCATAGATAGTCCCTCTAGCCAGTAGTAGAGCACCTCTAGTGAGTTGATCTGGGGATGGGAACTCCAGTGAGTCAAGACTGAATCTGGGGAGTCATTTTCGGGGTGGGGAAAGGAGATGTTCTGCCCAGGGTATAAGGGATTCCAGCAAATAAGCCTGAGGGGAGTGAGTGGTGATCTTTGGCTAAGGATGGATTGTGCCAGTTCAGCAGGGAATGAGTTAACTGCAAGGTTTTGTAAAGGTTATTGGGAACAGCAGGGGGGAGTGGCTGGGGTGCTATAACAGGGCTTGTAGAAAAAAAGAATTGGAAGGCTAACTGGATCAAAGGGCATAGAGGGGAGGAAGGGAGGTGTTTAAGGCCTTTTTATTGATTATGGAACTGGAGGAGGGTGAGAAGAAAGGAAAACAATTTGGTCTGTTCTGGGGAGAAGTTATACAGAATGCCCTGAAAACAGAGATGTTTTACTTTAGTTAAAATAGAATTTGAGGGTGGAAATATGAAGGTGAGACCATGTAAGATTAAAGCAGACTGAATGAAGGAAGTAAATAAAATAACAAGACACACAAAAGCAAGGCATTTATATATCATCCAGAATTTGGGTCAGTCTGATGGAAATAGGGGAGAATGAGGAGTGGGGGAATGCTTTGTCTAAGGGGTTTGAAGGGTCCCCTCGGGTTAGTTTATAAAGGAGTTTTGTGAGCATTGCAAAACCTGGAATCCAGAGATGGAAACAGCCAATGATTCCCAAGAAGGAAAGGAGCTGTTGTGCCCAGGTCGGGGTTGGGATCTGGGTAATTATAAGTATGTATGTGGTCAGGGGGAAGAACTAGGGAAATGTGGAGGGGCAGGTGAGGTTGAGTGACAGAGGGAACTGAGATGTCCCAAACGTGTGGGCTGAGGAAGGGAGAAGATACGGGGTAGGAGGAGAGTGTAGCAGTAGGTGTGAGAAGGATAGTGATAGGGTGGGGGGCAGAGCCTGGAATAGTGAAGCTGGCAGAGAACTTTGTTAAAATATCTCATCTGAGGAGTGGGATTGGACAGGTGGGAATGACTGGAAACAAATGGGTAAAGATTGGGTTTTTCAATTGGCATCAGAGTAGAGGGGTTTTGAGAGGCCTGGACAGAGTGCCATCAATTCCCACAACAGTTACTGAGGCTAAAGTTAGCTGTCCTGAGAATGAAGAGAGGGTGAAATGGGTCACCCCTGTATTGATCAGAAATGAAACACTCTTACCTTCCACTGCAAGACATACCTCGAGTTTGGAGGCTGTGATGGCCCAAGGGGTGTCTGAGACCTCCGAGGTGTGTCAATCATCTGAGGTCCAACTGATCAGGATGGCAAGGGCACCTGAGCCTTAGCAAGTGGCTGTGAAAGGGGACCCCTGAGGTGGACCGGTCCACCCCAGTACAGTCTGCCTCCCAGTGAGGGCTTTCCCGTGTGAGGCAGGGCTTGGGAGGGAGTCCCGGGTTGGGACAATCTTTGGCCCAGTGGCCAGTCTGGTGACAATTAAAGCAGAGTCTTGGACCCCTTTTTTGGATCCCTAGAGGTTTTATTTGGCCTCTGATCGGCTTTCAGCTCTTTGGGTGGATTTTTTACAGTGGATGCAAGCAGTTGTAAGTCAGAAATATACTGCTGGTAGATGGCCATATCACGATTATTGAAGTTTGATCAATTTCTGATGGGAATCTGAAGGCCAGATTTAATTTTTTGGAGCTTTCTGCAAATATCTGGGGCAGATTGGGTAATAAAATGCATCCTTAAAATAAGTTATCTTTCTGGAGGGTTTAGAGCAGTAAACTCTCTGAGAGTGGAGGCTAGGTGAGACATAAACTGGGCTGGATTTTTATCTCCCATTTAAGTAATTTCCTTTAATTTGTCATAATGTTTTTTGTTTTGTTTTGTTTTGTACCGGGGATTGAACTCAGGACCTTGCACTTGTGAAGCAGGCAGCAGCACTACTGAGCTAAATCCCTGGCCCTGTCATAATGTTGCAGAAATCTCAGAAAGAAATACACAGAGACACAGAATTCAGATAAAATAATAAAATTTCTTCTTGCAAGCAGGCAGGAAGGCCAGAAACCAGTCTGGTCAGTATCTGCGGGCCTCCTTTGTTCAGCGTTTCCCTTTTTATATCCTTTTTGGCCATTATCTCATCCCTAGTGGTCTTTGATGTGTAAATACAATTCCAGTTCCTATTTACAAGTCACAGACAGGAGATAGGCACATATACATTGTAAATTCACCCTGGCATGGTAACTTTGTTAGGTTAATGAAGTTACTGGTTAAAGAGTTGGATAACCCGCACCTTAAACAAGGAGTTAAGGGAAAAGCAAATCTTAAAAGAACACATTACTTATTTTGCTTTTACAACTACCTTAACATTCAATCTATTGAGTTATCTAAAACTTTTCCATATCATTCCTTCCTCTGTTTACTTCAGGATAATTCTTCTATCCATTACAAGCTCTATCCAGTTTATCTACATTTGTTTTGTTTTGTTTTGGTTTTTGGTACTGGAGATCGAACTCGGGTCCTTGTGTTTGCACAGCAGGCAACGAAACCACTGAGCCAAATCCCCGGCTATCTACATTTCTTAACACTAGCATTTGGTAGTCTCGAGCTGCAGCACTGCGCTACTGTATTAATTTTGAAATCCATTGGATGACACAAGGACCAAACATTAATATATTATAACAAGAAGGGGACTCAGAAGAGGTCCTATCCAAGTTTTTTCCATCCTGTCCAAGTAAAATTAATCCCATAGGACAGCTCTCCTATACCAAATTTCTCATCAAGAGCCTTGATCTGATCTTTTAATTTGTCTAGTGATTCTTGTACTACACCAGATTTATTAGCATATTAACAACTCTCTTCACCAAGAAATAAGCAAGTCCCTCTTTTCTGAGCTGTGAGCAAATCAAGAGCACGCCTATTCTGTAATGACACTGGCCAGTCAATCTAGTTGGGTTTCTAAAGCCTGAAGTGTGTCTCAAATTTCCTCAAGATCTTTTTAAATTTCTTGTCCTAATGAAATATATTACTCCTTGTAGCCAAATAAGATCCCACAGGGCTAGCATATACATAGATATAGGATTACATTGACCTTGTTTACAATTGTTACTATTACCAGTGGCTCATCCAACAAGGGAGCTGTTGATCCAAACTTGTGTTTTGTCTTTGCAGTATAATTTTTCATTAGAATAGCCCCCTCAACTCAGAAGTTACCCCAGGTTCCCCATAATGTTTTTATCAAAGAATATTGTAAACAGATAGCCTTCTGGTTCCCATTTTACCATTTTAAAAGTCACATATTGTTCATCAAACTTTTCATTACTAGGCCTAAACACCCACAGTTCAAAAACAAAGAAACTTAAGTCAGTGGTGATTTGGCACAGCACAATAATCCATGTTGTCCTTGTTGGTGCTTCCATTCTTCAGTTGTGCATTGACTCACCAGCCTCTGGAGTGGTGACAGCAGAGCTTTGAGTGTGTTGCCTTTCTCGGCTTTCAGCATCAGCTTCATTGTTACCTTGTGCAACAAAGTCTTTGCCTTTCTGATATCCTTAACAATATATATTACTGCGACTTTGCTAGGTTCTCACACTGCCTGTAGCAACTGTATAATTTCCTGTTTATTTTTAATTAGCTTCCCTTCTGCCATGAGAAGACCTCGCTCTCAGTAAATCATGCCAATGATGTGTCAAAAGTCTGTATATATTTCCCTTTTTACCCTTTGCCCATTGAAGTGCCTGTATGAGTGCCCAGAGCTTAGTATATTGTGCCGCCAGCCAAAAGGAAGGGGCCCCGGCTAGGATCACCCCATCCTTTGTGGTTATTGTATATTCAGCATGATGAACCCCATCTTCCACGAAGCTGCTCCCATCCATGAACAGAACGAGGTCAGCATTGGACAAGGGTGCCATTTGCAAGTCAGGGTGGCTGGAAAAGAGCTCATCAGTGACACTCAAGCAGTCATGATCAGGAGGGCAGGTCTCCGTGGGCACGAAGGTAGCAGGATTTAAAGTTTTTATAGAAATAAACCACAAGTGGGGATTCTCACAGAGAAGGGCTTGATACTGAGTAATTCAATTGTTTGAGAGCCAATGATGCTCCCTTGTGTTCAGCAGTTTTAGGACCATGTGTGGAACCTGCACAGTCAGTTCCTGACCTAAAGTCAGCTTGTCTGTTTCTTGAATCAACAGAACTGAAGTTGCTAAGGGCAAAAAACAATGAGGCCATCCTTTTGCTACTGAATCTAAATTTTTAGACAAATATGCCACTGGTTGATTCCACAGGCCTACTTCTTGGGTCAACATTCCAAGGGCCACAGGGTTTTTTCAGTCTTATAGAGTAAAAGGCAGCTTTACATCTGGTATGCCTAGGGCTGGGGCAGCTGTCTAAGTCAATTTTAATTTTTTAAAAGCTTCCTTTTGGGGTTGGGGATTTAGCTCAGTGGTTTTGCCGCCTGCTGCACAAGTGCAAGGATCTGAGTTTGATCCCAGTACCAAAAAATAAATAAATAAAAATAAATAAAAGCTTCCTTTTGTTCTACAGTCCAATTCAGATGACTTTCCTCCTGTCCCTTTAGGGCTTCATAAAAGAGTTTAGAGATTTCTGCAACAATAATGTGATTGAAATCCCATGGGGCTTGGTCTGGGGATGGCTGTAGCTCTCTCCTCTAAATTGGGCTCAAGCCACCTATTTTTGTCATAGGATTGAGTTAGGGAGCAAATCTGTTTTTGTTCCTCAGGGAAGAATGTAGAAGTAAGGATGACACTAGAAGTAAGGTTAGGTCATAAGAATGAAATATTGAAAATTTTGAACATATTTAGTGGGGTCTGTGAAGAAGGAATCCAAGCACTGACTAATCTGAGAAAGATCAGACAGAGAAAAAGGGGCATGACCTTGGACTAGTTCCTCCACTCCCCCACCCCCTCTACCTCCCAAAGCAGAAACTGAGGGGGGGGCAGGGAAGAAACGCCAAATTGCTGTTCAGACCTTGTGTGAGAGGGGGTTGGAATGGTCTTGTTAAGTTAAGGAGGAGGGTTGGAAGTGTCAATAAGTGGAGGGAGTAGGGGCTGGAGCAGAGGATGTTACATTAGGAGGTTCTGAAGGAAGCTAAACAGCTTCAGCCTTGAAGCTGGGGGTGGGGGTGGGGGCTGGAATGGGGGCAAAATGGAAATCAGACCAGGTATGGGGGGGCAGGTAGGGAGGCAGGGACAATGGGAGGCTGTTGAGGTTGGGGCGGATTAGGAATATGCTGTTGTGGGGAGCAGGGAAGGCAGATCCAGGGAGGAAGGATCCCCCATCAGAGAGGAGTCGTAGTGCAGAGGTGGAGGGGTGGGAACTGATGGAGGAGTTAAGATGAAAATTTTAGTGGGGTCACAAGAGGCACAGAGAGAGGGGAGCCGGCAAATAGCAAAGAATGCCTGGACATATGGGACTTCTGTCCATTTTCCCAGCTGGTGGCAATAGTTGTCCAGATTCCGGAGAATTGAGAAGTCAAAGGTGCTGTTTTCAGGCCATTTTGACTCATTACCTAGCTTGTATGGTGGCCAGGCCCAATCACAAAAGAAAATGAGACATTTTGACTTCAGGTCGGGGGGTGAGATGGAGAGGTTTGAGGTTTTTGAGAACACAAGCCAGGGAAGAAGAAGGGGGAATAGAGGAAGGGAGGTTGCCCATAGTGATGTCTGACACCAGAAACCGGGGCTTTTGGGAAAAGGAAAAAACCTCTTCAATCAGTTTCCCAAAGCTGAGAGAGTGGGCGGGTGACCAAGTCAGGCGTCCCCAAGATTGGGCAGCTGTCAGGGGAACCTGGTTCCCGAGAGTGTGAGCAGTACTGGGTTTTGAGCACACTTTGAACCTGAGCCGGGTCAGACAGAGCACCCTGGGCAAAAGGGGGTGGCAAGAGAAGGGTGAGCAGGTGGACCGCGTCTAGGATGAGATGGAGTGAGATCCCAGGTGGACCTCGTCTGGGGGGGAAGGGGGATGCGATCCCAGGCTATGTATTTTGTTTGGGGGGTGAAGAGGATGAGTAAAAGTATCACTTACCCAACCTAAAGAGAAGACCTGGACTAGCAATGAGCCACGGCAGGAAGAGGCCAGAGGTCAAAAGTCGGGGGTGACCCCAGAGTGCTTGGCAGGGTTTGGGGGAGAGTTCAGACACTCCAGGGAGAGGAACCCAGACCTCCCTGTACAGGCCACCAAATGTAAGGTCAGACCAAGGCATGATTGAGACCACTGAGGCAGGCAAAGTTCAAGCAACATGCCACAAGTTTATTGCCATCTGGGTGCAGATGGGCCAAGGATGAGGCCATTGGCACTGAGAGGAGGATGTAAGCAGTTGTTGTAGGGAAGTTTAGGTAGGGGAGGGAGCACTGGTCAAGAGGATGGAAAATTTTAGAGTCCCATGGGTGATAGGCCTGGGGCTGGCTGATAAACAGACAGTGAGAGCAGCAGGTGGTGAGAGCAGCAGGGTGGCTACTGGCTTCTTTGTGCTTCTGTGGATGTGGGTAGCGAGTCTGCCTTGGTGGGGGTCTGACTTGGGGTACCTGTCAGCCACAATTAGTTATCTATGACTAGTGGTTCATAATTAGTTACAATTAGTCACCTACAACTAGTTAACCACCACTAGTTACCAGTTATTAATGACTAGTTACCCACAACTAGTTGCCAAAGATTACTTAGGCACATAGTTACCAAGGAGTAGTCTGCCACAACTAACACCTCTCCTCTGACATTCCACCCTGCCTTGGAGCTAACCATGCAAATATTGAAACTTCTATAATGCCCACCAAAAAAAAACCCCTTTAAGTTGTGAGTGTTGGGTATTGTATCCTGGGAATAATAAAAGTGACTAAGACAATTTTATTTTTTGCAGTGTTGGGGGTTGAACCCAGGGCCTTGTGTATGCTGGGCAAGTGTGCTGCACTGAGTTACAACCTTACCTCCATCAAATTTTTAGAAGAAATAATAAGAGAAAATATTAACTGTTGCTAGGTAAAGAATTCTTAGATATGATTCACAAAGTATGATTCTGCCAGGTAAAAGGCTGAAAGCCAAGACCAGACCAGGCCACAACAAGCCTTTATTAGGGGAATAGATCTGCCGGGCTGTCTCTGAACAAAGGAGAGACAAAAGCAATATGG
>NW_004624741.1:4130523-4177284 GCF_000247695.1 Heterocephalus glaber | reverse complement strand
GGGACCTCTTCCTTTTTTCGTACTGGCTAGTACCCTGCCATGATGAACTCTGTGACTGTCTGCTTGGTGAATGCCCTCATTTGTTCCTGCAAGAAATTTTGAAAACAGCAAACCAGGCACAGTCCAACACAGGGAATTAAACAGATAATACTGAGGGGTCCCAAGAGTAGTAATAGCCAGGGGAGCCATGAGCTCCAGGAACCAAATGTATCCCACCATTGATTAGCACCTTGGGGGGGCATATCTATGTGGCCCATTGAGTCTTAAGTCTTTTTTATTTGACGTGTAATTTTTTTAATTATTATTTACATAGGTTTCACAGAGACAGCTGGATGTTTAGGGGTGCATTTGTTATAGAAGTAAGAGATCATAGCTCATGATCTAAGGGCCCATGTGTCACGTCCTTGCTCTTACAGAATGAGTGGAAAAGTGATAAACACAATTTATATAATCTTTATAATCTTTTTTTGAATATAAAAGGTGTATGTAACTGAGCAAATATCTTTTGGAGGCCAACATACCGATGAGTGTAGTGTTACTGTGAACCTGACTTGTCCTTTAAATTCAAGGCCATGAAAACACACATTTTAGGTTGATAGTTCCAGCAAAGCCATGGAATAGTTGTGTAAAGGACAGTTTTACTCCTGTATCTCTCAGTTTTTGGAGGCCTCCTAGATATATTTAAAAATAAAGAGAACTGATAACCTCAACAAGGACACTGGCCAACTTAAGGAGATCAAATGTAACATAAAAGGCTTGATCTTTTTAGACATGGGTAGGTATCCAGGAAATATGAGCACAATGAGAAAAGAGGCATCATAAACAGAGAACAAGGATGTACATTATTTTAAAAGGAATAAATCTTGTAGCTGCTTGGTATAGAACTTATCCTGACTGTGGCTGACAAGCAGGTGATCTTTTTCCCAATACTCTTACTTTATGTTTTTTTTTTTATTACTACATGATAGTTAATTAGTTATCACAGAATCAGAAAAATACTTATCTAAAAGGAGAGATCTGGAGACCAGTGGTTTCTAGGATTGGACACCTGTAAAGAACTTATTTTAATTTTTCTGAAAAGAATCTATACACACTTGTAGCTAATTAATGATTTTTCCTTCTATTTAGTCCCCAAAGTTTTTTTGTTTTTTTGTTTTTTTGAAATGGCTGTGTCATGAGTGAACCAAAAGATTTTTTTTTTTTTTTTTTGGTACTGGGGATTGAACTTGGGTCCTTGTGCTTGCACAGCAGGCAGCAAAACCACTGAGCTTAATCCCCGGCCTAACCAAAAGATTTTAATGGGTGGGCTATGTCTTAATTTTTTCTGAAGTCTGGCTTTATTATTATGTCATTGTTTTATACCTTTTTTGGTTATTTTTTTGCTGGGTGTTTAAGACCAAGTTAAAGTGAGACCTGTGTCAATCAATGTGAACCTCTTGTTATCTATAAAGGTCAGTTAAGTCTCCCCAGGCCATTACTCTAGAACCATGCATAGAGCCTCTCTGCTCCTCTGTCAGTGTGAGCCGTCTGGATGGGTCATGGCCTTACTTGACCAAGTTGTTTTCAGTGAAAGCGTGGGAGATTTTTTCTTGGTGACCCTCCTTTGGTACACAGTACATTGTCCTCTGGTGTCCAGCAATCTCCCTGTTTAGGAGGTTGAGTGACTTACCAAAGATGTAGGACCCTGTAGAGAAGGTTCCCTCATGTCCTGGATCTTTGTTGACCTTGAGGGGCCAGGGCCAAAATATTGGCTGTCCTCATAGCCCAGTTACCTTTTTAGTTTTGGTCTCCAAACTTTAGTTGTTGAACACCCAGAAGAGAAGGTCAATAGCATTAGCACTGTAACAAGAGTAATGAATTTAACTCTTATAATTTTACCTGAATAACAAGCATTTTGGAATTTAAAATATAGAGAACTGTTATTGTCACCAGTCATAGTTGTTTTAGTAGTTGAATTCCTGGAGAATATTAACAGAAAAAGAGGCACAAATAATATTTTAACATGACAATTATGATGACTTTACCTTTGTCACACATTTAAATGTCCATCTTGATATAAAATAGCCATTGGTAAACATACTCATTTTTTAAAAACATCAAAAGTTTTTACCTAAATTATAATCTTTAAAAATAAACAAACAAACAAATAAATAAATAGTTATCTTTTGATAGGATACCATCTAAAGAAAATATCTCAGCCCATAAATGTATCTGTTGTCATAAATAGCTGGAGTGTATGAAAAAGGCAAATACCTGAATCAAAAAGAGGTTATTATCATAAACAAATACTAGAAAACCTGTGCAGTCAGAAGTATAAATACATTTAGTATACCAGAAAAAAATAAAACCTTGTTATTGTTTTTTACAGGATATTTAGTCCTTTGAAAATGACTAGTGTAAGCATACCATAACATATTTAGAATTTATTTCTTTGATGACAACTGATGTAAACATAGTATAATAATATATTTAAGTAATATTTATTGATGTAAGTCTTTTATAAGGCTATAAAAACTATCGGGTCAGTCTGTTGTAAAACAAAAACTGTTGAGGTCCCCCTAGTGAACAAAGACTGGAAAATATTTCCATGTGGCTGCTCCTTTGTTCACCAAGGGGAGCATGCCTTGAACTTAATAACCTTTATCTATAAACAAAACAGCTGTACGACTGGACAAAAAACAAAGATATAAGATAATTTATAAAACTAGAGTGCACTCAAATATATTTAGCCCAATGGAATTATAATTTGTAGGTTTATAATTATAAATAAGACTATTCAAAACTTTTGTAAGTCAATTAACAGAGATCTCTTGTAGAATTAGAATCAGAAGGAACGAAAACACTATTCCTGTAAACCTTTTATAACAAACTTGAAACCAACAAGTAAACATACATTTTTTTTTATAAACCACTTCTGCACACCTTCTTGACATACCTAGGCCTTTTGGTCTTGTCATGTTAACAAGACAAACATATAAAATCCTTTTATATCAAAAATACATTTTTTACTTACAGCTTTTTAAATATTTTGCCTCCGACTCACTATAAACCTTTTATACTTTTGTCAGTCATTACCTCATCCCTAGTGGTCTTTGTTAAGTAAATAAAGTTCCAATTTCTGTTTAGTGGTTAGACACAGGTGGTTTCTGTCACTGATTACAGCCCTAAACACATGACAGTTAAGGCACATATATCACAAGTTTGTTCAAGTATTCCCACTTTGTTCTTCAGAGCTAGGATGTTATCTACAGTGGAGCTACAAATCAAAGGAGCTATATAACCTTCACTTTAAACAGCAGAAGCAATGGGCTAAGGCAAGCTTTTAAAGGGATACACTACCTATTTTGGTTCCACAACTACTTTAATAGCTAATCTACTAAACTTTAAAACTTTTTTCTATCAACAGGGTTATAAAGTGGGGGAGGTATGAGCGGTGAGTGATAGGCTCAGGCTAAGAGTACTTGAGGAGAACAGGTTTCACAGAGGGAGGGTCAAGAGCGTAGGTAGAAAAGGCTTGTATGTAGGGGATTTCTGACCATTTGCCATTGCGCTGACAGAAGTTGCGTAAATCACACAGTATGTTAAAATTGAAAGTGCCATTTTTGGGCCATGGAAACCCATTATCTAATTTATGCTGAGGCCAAACCTGATTACAATAGAAAACAAGTCTTTTTGCCTTAAAGTCTGGTCCCAACAATCTGAGGGGTTTGAGTTGTGCCAGGAGGCAGCCCAGAGGCATTGAGGGGCGGGTTTTGGATTGCTGGGCCCCCTTGGTAGAGCAGGTGAGGAGGAGGCAGCTCCCTGGGAGAAGGACAAAGGGGAGAAGCATCCTTGTCACCTTTGAAAATCTCTGAGTGAGTCTCCCAGAGGGAGAGAACGAGAGGAGGCAGGCCGATGGGACATCTCCCAGGGGCACGGTCCTGGGCCCAGCAGCAGTGGAGGTTTCTCTGACCAAGTGCTTGGATTTCTGAGAAGTCCCCAGAGGGAGAGAGAACAAGACAGAGAACCAGACAAGAGGGAGGCTGAACTCCCTACTCACCCAGACACTGGTGACCAGTGTGGGTGTGTAGCATCAGCAATGGCAAAGGTAGAAAGCACCAGAGGGTCCTGTCATGGCAGATATGGTCCAATGGAGATGCCCAAAAGGCTGATCAGCCCCATCCTACGGGGGATTGTCTGCTAATGGACCATCTACCATCCGAGTCATGGCACCAGAAATGTCAGGTAAAAAGCCAAAAACCAAGACCAGACCAGGCCACAACAAGCCTTTATTAGGAGAGTAGATCTGCCGGGCTCTCTGACCAAAGGAGAGACAAAAGCAATATGGCCAGGGCAGGGAGAGTCTTTTATAGAGACTGGGGTGGGGTTTGTAGGGGCTGAGGCGGGATTGAGTGAGGTAGTGACTAGAGAATGGAGGAGCTGGTGACATCACTAGTTGGTAGGAGGTGAGCAAGTATTAGGTTACTCTCTAGGTGGGAACAGGGGCATGCTGGGAAGAAGGGTTTGTTCTTTGGTGGGAGCAACCATCTTGGCATGATGTCACACAGGGGAGGGGGCAAGGCATGATAGGAAGAGGGCAGCTACTATACATAATAGCTGCTGAGGTAGCAGGAGACCTACCAGATTCATAAAAGAAAAAAACTGATAGCCTGGATGTTACGGCTTATGTCTAGGTGTCTCAGTCATAGGCAGGGCTTTTTGGAGGTGGCTGGATTAGGGTGTGTGAATGTGGATTAAGGATGTGGTACTGGGATTAAGAGTGTGGATAATGGCAGCCCCAATCTGGGTATGGATGACACCAATCAATAGGCTTGTAGCCTGGATGGAATACAAAGGGGCAAAAATAAGGCAGGCTTGCTGCTGCTGCTTGTTGCATGTCTCCTCCTGCCTGCTCTGTCACGAACTGTTTCTCCTCTGCCACGAACTGTTTCTCCTCTGCCATACCCCTCTGCCATGTTGATATAGAGGGAATAGATATAACTCCCAAACCTGCTAGATATCCAAAATGCTAGTTTATGCTCTCTAAAATTTAAGAATGAGTTCTAGGAATAACTGAGGTTAAGAGTAGGAAAAAATTTATTGAAAGAAAGATAGCTTCTGTCTGTGAGAGACAGAAGGGGTACTGGAAAGTGGGTTGCCCACCAACCCTGCTTCTCAAAGGTGTTTTATGGGACAATGCCACGAGGTGAGGGAGGTTCAAGGTGGGACAAAACTATAGACAACTAGTAAGATTACAAGTATAGTTGCTTAGGTAATATTGATCCAATGAGAAATCACAAGGTGGACATGAGGTGGGACAAAACTATGATCAACCAATAAGATTACAACAAGTATAGTAGTCTAGGTAATAATGATTAATGGGGATCCAATGGGGAAGCAAGTCACGTAGCAAGTGTACAAGGATTTTTCAGTAAGGGATGGGTCAGGGATCTTTCCTGGAAGGGGTGGGTTAAGATCTTGGTCCCCTACCCAGGTGATTGATGCTTATTTAGAATATCAGGCTGGGGATTTAGCTCGGTAGTTCCAGTGACTGCCAGCAAGCACAAGGCCCCAAGTTCAATCCCCAGTACAAAACAAAACAAAACAAAAAAAGACTATTAATCACTGCTATTCATCCCTAGGGGAAGCAAGTGGGTAGAGTAGTCTTTCTTCTTTTACTATGCCGGCCTTCAGTGAATGTGTCTTGCTGTCTTCCATGTTGGCTCCTCCTGGAGGCTGGCCCTAACTGCCTATTGATAGATTTCCCTCACCCTAACATGGCTACTATATATAATAGTTGCCATCTTCCCATAATGCCCTACTTCCTACCTAAAGCCACCCCAAGATGGCTTCTCCCACCAAAGGACAACCTTCTTCCCAACATGCCCCCATTCCCGCCAAAAGAGTAACCTAATACTTGCTCTCCTCCTAGCAACTAGTGACGTCACTGACTCCTCCAGTCACCTGGCCACTACCTCACTCAACCCCACCCCAGCTCCTATAAAAGCCACTCCCTGTCCCGGCCATATTGCTTTTGTCTCTGTTCAGAGATAGTCCGGCAGATTGTCCCTGCAATAAAAGCTTGTTGTGGCTGGGTCTGGTCTTGGTTGGTTTTCAGCTCTTTTTTATTTGACACCTATAAGATATCTAATTAACATACCTATGTATAATTACATTACCTTGCCTTGGCGTCAGTTGACCGTGGACTGAAACCTCTACAAATTGTGAACTAAAATAACCTTTTCTCCTTTAACAGTGGATGGTGGGTATTATGCCTCAGCAACAAGAAAAGTAACGAAGACATTAGGCTTTGTCAAATTTAAACCAAAACCAAAATGAGATATTACCTTGTAGCCATTAGTATATCTTCTTTAAAAAGATATCAAATGTCAAGGATGTGAAGAAACTGGAGTGCTTTGTACTACTGAGACTAAAATGATGCAGCTGCCACAGAAAAACAATATGGCTGCTCCTTTAAAAATGAGAAATCCATTTTCTGTGTGATGCAGCAATTCCACTTCTGGTTATATACCCAACAGAAGTGAAAACAGGGGGGCTGGGGATTTAGCTCAGTGGTTCTAGCACCTGCCTCAAAAGCGCAAGGTCTCAAATTCGAGCCCCGGTACCCGCCCCCCCAAAAAGAAAGCAGGGTCTTGACTCCTATGGTCATAGTGGCACTATTCCCAACAGTCAAAGGTGGCTGCTTATAAAGTTTCCTTAAAAATATGTATTTTCATGTTGAGTTTTGCCAAATGGAAATTTGGAAAATTTTATAGGAAACATAAAATTCTAGTTCTAGACAAATGTAATTTGTGTACCGTTAAAAGTTGGAATTAGGTTGGGGCCAGGGATTTAGCTCAGTGGTTTCACTGCCTGCTATGCAAGCACAAGGAACCGAGTTCGATCCCCGGTACCAAAAAAAAAAAGTTGGAATTAAACTATATTTTTCTAAGACACAATTATATTTGAGAGTATCTTAAATGTTAAACAGGGTGGTATTGTAGACAGGACAGGACCTTGGGGAGTCAATAGGAAAGACAACTGAGGCTCACTCACTGGTTAGCATTATAAAAAGAGGTACTACACCCACCTACTTCCCCTGGGGATAAATACAAGTGATTAATATTCTAAATAGGCATCAATCTCCCTAGCCCATTTCCCTTCAGGAAATTTCTTGTACATGACTTAATTTCTCATTTGATCCCCGTTTAATCAACATTACTTGGTGACTGTATTTACAGTCTTATTGGTTGACCACGGTTTTGTCCCACCTCATGCCCACCTTGTAATTTCCCATTGGGTCTTACAGTTTTATACTACCTCATCTCGTGGCTTTGCCCTAAAATAACTTTGAAAATAAAAATGAAATGAAATAAAATAAAATAAAATAAAATAAAATAAAATAAAATTTGAGGGCCGGGGATTTAGCTCAGTGGTTCTGCCACCTGCCTGGAAAGCACAAGGTCCCAAGTTCAATCCCCGGTACCAAAAAAAAAAAAAAAAAGTAAAAATAACTTTGAAAAGTGGGGTGGATGGGCAACCCACTTTCCAGTCCCCCTTTTCTTTCTCAAAACAGAGCTTTCTCTCAATAAAAGTTTTCCTACTCTTAACCTCCATTGTTCCTAGAATTCATTGTTTGATTTTAGAGAACATGAACTCACGTTTTGGATATCTAGCAGGTTGGGAGTTGTATTTCCTTTATTTGGATTATTTTTGCTTATGTGGATTACTTGCTGCCCTATATAATTTTGGATTACTTGGTGCCCTGTATCAGTGGCCTATGTCTATAATCCTGGCACTCGGGAGGCTGAGGCAGGAGGATCACTGTGAGTTCAACACCAGCCTAGGATACATAGTGAGTTCAAGGCCAGCCTGAACTACACGGCAGGACCCTGTTACCTTTTTTAGGGGGTAATGGGGATCAAACTCAGGACCTTGTGCTTGTGAGGCAGGTGTGGGCCCACTGAGCTAAATCCCCAGCCCTTGTTAAAAGCTTGCTTAAAAAAAAAGTAAGTATCAAAATGTTTTTCAAGGTAAAAAACAAGCTGATGATATGTTATGCTTAGAGTTAGGTTGCCCTTATTTTGGCAGTCAACTGGGCTTACTTCCTGTGTGTTTCAACTCTGCACTTATAAATTCACAGGGAATGTTCCCAAAGATTTCAGGAATTATTGGATACCTGAGCTGCATGCAGAAAATATGTTGTCACTGGAAAAATATGAGGAATGACTAATCAGACCTGGTGGGGTCTTCTGGGTGGAACAGATTAAGGAGGCACCCAGCAGGTATTAATCCAGCAAATGCATTCTTTTCTTTTCAATCCACTCCAACACTACAGGTGAAGTCTATCTTCACCTGGCAGGAAAATGGCATCTTTACGTCCAGCCTAAGAGATGACAACTCTGCAGTTTTGCAAGACCCTGACACCCTCCATCCACAGGACTTCATGGCAGTGGATCTCACTGACCTAATGCTGCTTAGCCTGGAGAGCTGGAAGGCATAAGAATCTAGTTGGGTATGGTAGCACATGCCTACAATCCCAGCACTTGGGAGGCTGAGGTGGAAAGATCTCTTGGTTCAAGGCCAGCCTGGACTACATAATTTGTTCAAGGCCAGGCTGAACCACGCAGTGAGACCTTGTCTCAAAACAACAAAACATCACTGGGTGTGGTGGCGCATGCCTGTAATCCCAGCACTGGGGAGGCTGAGGCAGGAGGATCACTGAGTTTGAGGCCAGCCTGGGCTCTGTATTGAGTTCAGCGACAGCCTGAACTACAAAGGGGGACCCTGCCTCAAAAAAACCAAAAAAAAACAACAACAAAAAACCATCCCCTGAAGAATCAAATGTTTCACTAAAACGTCTGTGTGTGATTGGAGATTACTGCCCACTCAGCAAAACTCCTGTCTCCTAAATGAAAACACCAACTGCATTTGTGTTCAACCCCCAGGCACCAAGCAGTCAGCTTCAAGTCTTATGAAAGCACTCACTTTTGGGTGTTTTCCAAATGCATTTACTGGACAGCCCCCTAATCTACCACCTACAGTGGGGCCTTGAACAAGAGATTCCCTAGGTAGACTGGGCTGCCCAAAGTGTGATTCTGGCAACTGCAGCCCCCACAAGCCTACAGAGCACATAGATTTCCAAATATTTGAAACCTGAAGCAAAAATGAGACTCCCTGTGTTCCTGATGAACTGTCAGGTTAACTATCCAGGGCTCTGCTAGAGATTAGACACTACCATGGGAATCCCACAGTACTGCAGCCTGGACTGGGCAGGAACTGACAACCTACCCAGCACCTTGCAGTCCTGTCTGGTCCATGAGGAACTCGGCCCAGGGGACTGGGCTTGAGTTAACCCTGAAAGTGAGCTGCCTACTTGTTCCTACACTGGGAGGATGACTGTGGGTGAAGAGCAAAAGTGCTGAAGCCAGGTTTACAGGCAATCTCTGTGGTGTACTGACATCAGCAGATGACGTATACCAAGGTAATGTCTCATGGAGGATAGAGGATGGCCCAGAAGGAAAACCAGCCCAAAGAAGGTACTACATTGTCTTTTATGTGAAGAGACTGTTGGCATCTGTCTGGATCCTGGTGTAGCCAACTTGGGAGAGATGCAACTGGAAAATAGTGATGAGGAGGTTCAGAAGTTCATTGTTCACCGGGAGGTTCAGAAGTTCACTGTTCGCCGGGCATGGTGCCACACACCTGTAATTCTAGCATTCGGGAGGCTGAGGCAAGAGGATTGCCACAAGTTTGAGGTCACCCTGAACTACATAGTGAGACCCTGTCTCAAAACAAACAGTTCATTAACACATTCCTGCTGCCTTGAACACATGCATGACTGTTCCATTGTGCCAAGTGCTGAGTGGTACAAACTGATCGAAATTTTTTTTTTTGGTACGGGGGATAGAACTTGAGACCTTGTGCTTGTGATGATCGAATCATTTTAAGTCTTTTTACTAATAAGATTAATAAAAAGCCACCGGATGAGTCAATCATGCATATACCACCAGTGGTTTAAGCTGGTAGGAATGTAACCATGTTTAAATAAGTCGCCCAGCAGCAAGATGCAATTTATGACCCCACGTTGGGAACATGCTACAAGTGACCACATCTCATGTGAAAGTTCACCACAGGCTTCCGCTGCAGGGGATTCACTTCTCACAATAAAGCCTGAAGCTGTGGACTAAGTTGGCAAACCATGGCCCATGTATGCCCACCAGCCGCCACCCCAGAAGCTACTCTGGGCACCCAAAGCAGGGATCCCACTGTGCTGACCAGAATCAGTGCCAGGAGAGGGAAGAGCTAAAACCAGCCTGAGGAGGGGCTGTGGCTTTCAGGGATGCAGCTCATTGACTGGGCTGGGTACAGGGCACCTCTACTTGCAACTTGACACCCATTTCCTTGCCTGGAACATGATTGCCCATATCCCATAAAAAGAACTCACTTCTTGGAGATCCCCAGGCCCTGTCTAGGAGGTAAGAGTAATGGGAAAAATGGATTCTGTCCTTGTAAAGTGTGGCCAACCAGGCCTTCCCCACCAGCAGGAATCTGGAGCTTGTACTGAGTGTTGGGGGTGCAAATCAGATGTAGGTCATGAAAGCCATAGACAGTTACATGGAGAAATGGGGCCTTCCCTTTGCCTTCTGGGTCTTGGCCATACCATCTCCTGGCCAGAAAAGTTCAGGACTAAGCAAAAGCAGGCCTCAGCCAATGGTCAGCTTATGGCTCGGGTACAGGTGACACCCCGCCCTGGCCCAAAGCCTCAAATTAGGAACTAGCCAACTTTTCTTTAAAAAATCATATAACAGGGCTGGGGATTTAGCTCAGTGGTTTCACAGCCTGCTGCACAAGCGCAAGGACTGGAGTTCGATCCCTGGCACCCAAAAAAAAAAAAAAGTCATGTAACAAATATTTTACATTTTGTAAGTCATCCCATCTCTGCTGTAACTATTCATCTGTCACTGTAGTAGTATAAAAGGAGTCAACAGATGAGCAACGCTGTGTTTCAATAAAACTTTATTAACAAAAACAAGCAGCCGGCCACATTTAGCTCAAGGACTGTAATTTGCTAACCACTGCCCTTTATGATACTCAGAAGATGGCCTGGCTGCCCAAGGAGATTGTGGCCCAGTTTGTCCCTCTGTGAAGATGGCCTGGTGCTGTCCTGAGGTTGACATGGGGCAGAGGCCAGAACATGAGCGCTGTTCTGGAAAAGGCTGAGCCTTCTGTGTAGGAAATACCAACTGCTTTATCATAGATCAGAACCAGCCCTCCAACGCCCTGTACACAGGCTCCTTTGGCAGGTACTGTCCCTTCTGGGCCCTTAGGAGCCCTTCTACTGCGGCCTGACCACCAGACCCTGTCTGGTGATGGCCCAGTTGTAGTTCTTTGAGGAGTTCAATGCTTCTTCCACCCTCGCTTCCAGGTTCTCTCGGGTGATAAAGTTTTTTGCCTCCTCCTATGGCAAAAAAAAAAAAAAAGGCCGGCTGCATGGGAGCCCCATACAAAAACAGGCAGCCTGCAGAACCTGCTGCAATCTAACCCCTCCCTCAGGCTCCAGCTGCCCCCCAGGGAAAGCTGTCTGCAGACCAAGGCCTCTATGCCCCCAACATCAGGAGGCCTTACTAGAGTACTCTTTCTGAGACAATCATTCTCTGGACACTTAGAATCCTAAGCACTAGCTGTGACAACCTTGTAGTCTCAGTCCCTAAATGCTATCTGGCTCACTTTTATTTTTTGAGACAAGGGCTCACTATGAGGTTCTGGCAGGCCTTGAACTCTCCTTGTAGCCTAGGATAGCCTCAAACTCGCAGTGATCCTTCTGCCTCAGCTTCCTGAGTTCTGGGATTACAGGCACAGGCCACTATGCCCCGGCCCTGGTCCACCCTTAAAACACTTTCCAACTGGTTTTCTCCCCTCTAAGCCTCATCCACTGTTCCTGAATTACATCTCAACCTGCTAACCCTTTCTAACATAGTCAACCTTTCAATAACCTGCAAGGTCAAACACTCTTCTGTGTATTGCGGGGTCTCGCAAACATGGGCCTACCACCTGCTAGGTGTCTGAACAGGTTCCCATATCCACTCTCACCACGGATCTCGGCGCACACAGCCCCCTCGCGTCCCTTCTTCCCCAAGCCCTGGACAGCTCTCAACCCCTGTGCTCCGCTGCGGCCCACCTGTAGCTGCTGCACTTCCTGCTCCCTCAGTCGCACCCAGGCCTGCTCCTCCAGTGCCCGGCGCGCCTGCTCCTCCGCGTGCTGCTGCTCCAGCTCGCGCGCTTCCTGCTGCAGCCTCGAGATCCTGAGGGGCAATGGGCGAGGCTAAGGGGGGCCCCGCCCACCCCTAGGCCGCCCGGGGAGGGGGGCCCGCCTACCCCTAGGCCGACTGGGAAGAGAGGCCCCGCCCGCCCCGCGCACCGCAGCTCAAGCAGTCGCTGGTTCTCCGCCCGGTTCCAGGCCATCAGCTCCTGGTGTTTGGCCGCTTCTTCCCGTGCCTTGCGCTCCGCCAAGACGCCGGCACGGGCCTCGTACTGCTGCTTCCGCACCTCCGCCATGAACTCCAGCCTGGGCAGGACGCTCTCCCAGTCAGCACCCTGCCTCCCGCTCGGCCCCATCCCCGAGGGCGCCGCCAGGCCCGCCTCTACACGCACCTGAGGGCGCGCACGGTCTGGCGGTACAGCCGATAACGCTCCGCCAGCACGAAGAATTCCGCAGGGTCCACAGCGGGCGGCGTGTTCACGCGGCCGACCTTGGACTTGGCCGGCGGGTCGTGGCGCGTCTTGCGGCCGCGCGCCGGTATCAGCAGCACTGCAAGAGGCCGGCACGGAGGTCCAGCGCGGAGGGCACTCAGCGCGAGGTGCATGACCGCGTCTGCGTCTCACCTCCCGCGCCGCTCGCTCCAGCCCGACCCAGAAGCGGTCGCGGGGCACCATGGGACCTGTAGTCCTCGGGTCCGGTCCCTCCCCTGTGGGGGCAGAGCTCGTGCGCTGCCACCTTCCGAAGTCCCTCCTACCAGCGGGGCTGAGCCCGAGACCCTTCCGCTCCCTTAAGGGTCGTCTCAACGCGGATGGTGGAAGGAGGGAACGAAAGAAGAAGACAATTCGAAGCAACAGCACCGTGGACCTCACGCTTTTATTGAAGATCCGCGGAACACGTCGCTGGGCTGTGATCTACGGAGGGAGAGGAAAGGTCACGCTGTGGGATTCTCCGGTCCAGTGACGCCAAACTGCGCCCTTCCCTCCTGTCCTTTCCTGTTCGTCGCAGGCCGTCACGTAGCTCGGGAGCCCCTCTCCCGCAGGCGCCTGAGGACCCAGCATGAGGATCTCCAGCTACCTGGGCAGACGGCCATTCCACTCTAAACAACCCCGAACTTAAATTAGGCCACAGAGCTTTGCCTCTAGGATCGTCCACATCTTCCTTTAGTTACTAAGGTGCTTCCCTTAACTTTAAATATATTCCATGTGCAAAAATTAGTAATAAACTCACGCCCACCTTCTGCTGTGGTCTTGGGGAGCTCTGCAGAATTGTTCTGCATGCCTGTGCCAGTGACCACTTGGGCCTTTGAGCCCCACCGCCTGTTTGTATGGGGGGACACCCCTCCGCTCTTATCACTGCCCACCTTGAGATTGGCTTGTCAAGAAACTGGGGGACTCCACAGCTGCCACTGTCTTATTTATGTAGATTTTTAGTACACTTCTCTCCTGCTCCACCAGTAACTAGAGAAACAGCTGGGAGTGCTGGAGCAGGGAGCATCCCAGTGGTGTTTTACACTCTACGCAATTCTTCAGTAGCATGGCCACTGGGGACCAGTGGCTGGTCTTGAATGTGGGGTCCTCTCACCCCACTCACAGGTAGTATTTACACCAGATGCTGTTTCCTGTGAAGAGTCCACCGAAACATGCTTCTGCCCTCCCAGGGCACAGTGTCCTCAGAGGGAGCCAGGTCCTTACTTGGGAGTCTGTGGGCAGCTTGAGCAAGGCTGCCCGCTGCAGTGCCCAGTATTCTTCCTCAGAAGGGAACAGAGGCACCCATCTGCCTCCACTCCCAGGCCCAGGTATGTAGAGGAGCCGCAGCCAGCATGGTCTTCCTCCCACCCAGGCTGGGAGACCCATTACCCACCTGAGAGCCTGGGAACATTCTGGGAATCCTGGGATGAGCTGTAGGCTCGCTTTCCTCCAGGGTACCAGCCATGGGACCAGTACTGAGCCCTCAACGGTCCAGGGTAGGTGGTTAGTAGCAGCAACAGTAGCAACAGCAGCAGCAGCAGCAGCAGGAGGCTGAGCCTAGAGCTGGCCATGGCAGGGCTGCTCTCAAGGACAGTGGGCAGAACTCAAGGACCCTGATACTTCCACATACACCCCTTCCTCTGTCCAGGGTCACCCGGGTCAACCAGCATTTCAGGCAGCTTTAGTGTCTCCCAACACCTTTCCCTTTCAGCCACTTCTCATCCTAGGCCTACAGGGATTCAGACCCTGAGGGATGCTGGCTGGGTGAGGGGAAGGTACTCCAGGGGAACATTTGGAGCACCTGGTGCTAGGGCACTAGAGTGGCGGGCTCTGCTCTGTCATCTCCCTTCTGTGGTAGCTGGAGGTGTGGAACAGATGTGTGATGGTGATGGGAGCAAGTGGTCCCATCCCTTGTTCCTCCCATGCCAGGGTGGCAACCACAGCAACACATAGCATTGCTGGGGGAGCAGTGGGCAAAGGGGCTTCTTTTCTAGGAATGGCTCAAGGGTGGAGGGGCTCAGGAGGGGGAAAGGAACAGTGTGCCACACATCCAGGCTGGAGCTCCATCCAGGACACCTGAGGGAGGGCAGCCCCCCAACTCACCAGGACAGCTGTGGTAGAGGCGACTCCTTTGGCAGCTGCAGGACCTAAGCCAGCAGCCCTGGGATTTATTGTCCAGGTAGCTCCACCCTCTCTGCTCTGGCCCACAGACTCCAGTGACGTCTTGAAGATGCGGGGAGCAGCTTGCCACCCCACCCCATCTCGTATCTATTTCATGAACATACCCTGGGCCACCCCTGGCTCTACAGTCACCAGACATGCCCCGCCTCCCTTCCCCATCTTCCTAGGGACCTGAAGTATGAACAATGGCTGTAGAATGGTCCAAAGAAGAGCAGTTTCTTTTCCAAGCCTTAGAGCTTTACTGAAGGGGTAAACTGCCACAAGGACATCATGCTGGGAACTGAATCCATAAGAGGGAACACTTTGGAAATCCTAACAATACCTTGCAAGGTTTGAGACTGCCCAGTTTTGCCTCCTGACCTGGACATTGCAGTGGACTTACAAAACTTATGACCAGCCTAATTTGCACCAAACTTAGCCTTAGTCCTATTTCTCTCTTCCAAAGAAGGCTAAACTGCACATGCTTCCTTCTTGTTCTAAAAGCCCAGCCTGCTTCCTGAAGGCAGGACACTGGTTCAGTCTCACTAAACTGGTTCAGTCTCATTGAACCCAATTTGCAGATCTATTCTGTGCTTGAATAAAACTATCTTTACTTTTATTTTCACCTTGTTTATGATTTCTTGGTTATCAGAAGTCACAGGACTCCTGCTCCAGACTGGTCCATGTCCTGGTCTCATCTTCCACTTCCCAGGCTGCATCCTCAAGCTCCTGCCCTTGAGGCCTATAAATCCCTCCCTGACCCAAAATTTGTGATCATATTTCTGAAGGCTAAATGTGTTCACCCGTTAAAATGGGCAGGTAGAAGGGTTTGTGTCCACACATCTGGCACAGGGCTGGGTCACACCAAGTAGAGGTGGGTTTGGGTGGCCTATCCAGGGTTGGGCTTTCTTCCCTCCAAGCAGGCCCCGGAGTAGGGACCAGCTGAGAGGACCTGCAGTCTCTCTGGGGCTATCAATAGTAAGTAAATTTGTCTCCCAGGCTTAAATGCCTTTTTCATCCCACGTGCACCAAGATCATTCGTGGATTTCAACAGAGCTAGGCTGCATTGCTGGCAAGAGGCCCTCGCCTCCCAGTCTGCATTAGTAGCTCAGCTTTCCACCGCCAGCCACCAGCCTCTAGGGGTCAGAGACCTGTTTACAGGGTTAATAGCCAATTGGCATTTGAGTTCAACAGCAAATGTGAGAGCCAGGGTCAGGCTTGGCCTCCTGGTGAACAGAGTCATTGTCCAAACAGATTTGTCAAATCCTGTGACAAAGATGGGGAGCGAGCTCATAGCAGGCACCATGGACAGTCCTGGGCACCCGGGTTCCAGCTGTGATTTTCCAAATTGACGTATTAGCAAAGGCTTGAAATGAATGTGAGAACTGTATGTTCAGTTAAATTGTTTTGGGAAATACATAGATTTTGTAAACTGATTTTTAGAAAAATATTTGCTTTGTAGTTTATTAAAAATAGCCCTTTGGGGCTGGGGATTTAGCTCAGTGATTTCACCGCCTGCTGTACAAGCGCAAGGACCTGAGTTCGATCCGCAGTACCAAAAAAAAGAAAAAAAGCCCTTTGGAAGGGGAATAAAGGAGGAGGGAGGGAGAAAGGAAGGGAAAAGAAAAAAGTGAAAATAGAAGGAAAAAATGGAAACAAGGCTTTTGTACACAGAGAAGGGAGAGGAGTTTGAGGGGAGGGGGAGAATGGGAAAAAAAGAGGCAGGAGGTACTGTGCACATGTGCAAATTCCCTGTGATGAGTGTTATCATTATGTATGTCTAAAATGTAACAACAGACCCTGTCTCAAAAAAAAAAAATGTACCAGTGAGGTGTGGTGGCACATGCCTGTAATCTTAGCACTCAGGAGGCTGAGGCAGGAGGATCGATGCAAGTTCGAGGCCAGCCTCAGCTACAGAGTAGTTCAAGGTCAGCCTGAACTGCAAAGAAAGAGTGTCTCAATACCCCCCCAAAAATGTACCAATAAATGTTTTGCTATTTTAAAAGACTATAATCTTGAATAAAATATAATTTCATTTATTTGAAAAAAACAGCCCTTTGAAACCAGACACAGAGGTGCATACCTGTAATCCCAGCTACTCAGGAGGCTGAGACAAGAGTGCCACGAGTTTGAGGTCAGCCTGGGCAACACAGTGAGGCAGGAGACTAGGGTGTGGCAAAGACTAGCTAGGAAACTAGGCATGACCTGTTAATTACAAAATCCCAGGACAAATGTGCATAACACCTCCCAAAGCCCTGCACCTGCACATGGGCTTCTCGCTGGAACAAGGCAGGTTTTTTTTTTTGGTACTGGGGATTGAACTCAGGACCTTGTGCTTATGAAGCAGGCGCAGAGTGCTGCTGAGCTAAATCCCTGGCCCTGTTCACACTCTTCTTACCAAGTGTACTTATTTTTCTGTTACTTGGCCCAAATTCACTCTGCAGAGCCTGTTTCTTTTCCTATCTTTTTTTTTTTTGTATCAGGAATCAAACTTGGGACCTTGCACTTAGGAGGCAGGCGGCGGCACCACTGAGCTAAATCCCCGGCCCCTCTTCCTATTTTTAAGAAATGGAGGGCCAGGGATTTAGCTCAGTGGTGCCAGCGCCTGCCTCCTAAGTGCAAGGTCCCAAGTTTGATCCTCGGTACCAAAAAAAAAAAAAAGAAATAGAAAACCTTGCTACCATTTGCACTTGTTTTGACCAGTTCTTTGCTCAGGACAGAAAGAACCTAGAAACCACCTCTAGAGGGAGATTCCAGCAGCCCACAACCCAGTACCAATAGCAAGAGCCTATTTCAAATAAAAGAAAAAAGGGTGGGGATGTGGTAGAGCATTTGCTTAGCATGTACAAGGCCTTGGGTTTGACCCCCAGCACTGCAAAACAAACAAGCAAACACCTCTTTGAGTTCAATCACCTAGCTTTGTTCTAGGTTGGGTTTACAGAATGTTTCAAAATAACCTAGTGTTTTGTTTTGAGACAGGTTCTCACTATGCAGTGAGACCATAGGTCTTCACACTGGCCTGGAACTTTGTAGCTCAGGTTGGCCTTAATCCTGTGGCGATCCTCCTGCCTTAGCCTCCTGAGTGCTGGGGATTCAACTCTGGGCACCTCATGGATTTTGGGCAAGCATTCTACTACTAAGCTACACCCCTACCTCCCTGATATTTATTTTGAAAGAGGAATAGGATGCCTTTTTTTTTTTTTTCTGTAATTTGATTATGGTTTTTCTTGAAAAAATCCAAACCAGAGTAATTAAGCTTCCCAGGGAAAGTTCTGGTTCCTTTCTTTTTGGTACTATATGTAGCTTTTCAGGTGACTGGCTGATATTCCTTCCAAATTACCAACTCTGGAAATTTTTCCTCATTATCTCAGCAGAACAGGAAAGATAGTCGTTCACCATTGACTTCCAACCGATGCCTGGTTCTGAGGATAAAACATCACTGCAGCTGGGCATTGCTCATAGCCAGCTGGCAAAGCAGAGGGTTAGAGCTGAGTACCCAGCTATAGTTAGAGATAGATGTGTACAAACCCTGATGCTGAAGACGAGTTAGCTGGAGAGATGGAAGCCTCGTGGGAGGGTACAGTGGGGTGTGCTGATGAGAAAGCAAAATGAAGAGCTGCCGGTGATTTGTGAGTGCAGTGTGGTGGGGTGGAGTACATTGGACAGGTGGAACCCAAAGGATTGAGGACAGCCTGGGCTGAGGGATTAGAGACATGTGCCTCTGGAAAACTGAGTCACTCAGCAGGAAAGGCTGGAGGAGGGAAAGGGTGGAGGAGAGCTGAAGGTCCAGACAGCCCAGGCCCTCAAAGTGAGGTAAGTCTGTAGAATCACTAACACCAGGGGAGAGTTAGTGGACTGGAAGCAATGGATCCCTGGAAATCCTGGCAAGCTCAGGTGAAAGGCATGTGTTACGGTTTAGATCTAAAATGTCCCCCTAAAGTCTCATGTGTGTTTCTAGGTGACTGGATCATGGGGGTGCTATACTCCTTAGTGGATTCATCTGTCCACAAGTCCATAGCTGAATGTGCTGTTAGGAGGTGAGGCCTGGTTGGATGTGGGTCACTGGCAGGTGTGACCTGGACCAGTGCATTCTTGCTCATCTCCTCCCTTCACTGTCTTGCTTCCTGGCTGCCACAGGTTGAGCACCTTCTCCTCCACCACGCCCTTTTGCCATGCTGTTTCTTCCTTGGAGCCAGCCGACCATGAACTGAAACCATGAGCCAAAGTAAACATCTTCTCTTTTAAGTTTGGGTGTCAAGTATTTTGTCCCAGTGATGGCAAAGTAAGACCTCATGTGTGGGAATGAAACAAGAGAGGAAGGAGGGCTGGGGATGTAGCTTAGTGGTGCAGCGCTTGCCTGTCAAGTGCGAAGCTCTGAGTTCAATTCCTAGTACAAAAAAAAAAAAAAAAAAAAAAGGAGGAAAGAGTGAAGGGTACAGACTTTTTTACATCTGTCATAAAGGGGGAAGAACTTAGGCTCTGAGGGAAACGTGTTCTGGGGTTGATAATGAATGAATAAAAATGAAACCCAGAAGGGAACTTACTTGAAGTGAGATCTCTGAGAATGGACCTAGAGCTTTGGGTGTATAATGGGCATAGGCTGCCACTCTTCCCTTCGAGATGCTCGCTCACCTAACCCCTGGGAAATACACCTGCTTGGCTATGGGGTGGGAACTGGATGAGGTGGTCACCCTTGCTCTTCCCACAGGATTGTGCTGTGTGGGTCCAGGGCATTTTTTTTCTTTGATTCTACACTGGTTCTTTTTGGATTTACCTGTCTTGCAATCATGCACAAGCCCTGAGTAAGAAAGAAATGAAGGAGGGATGAAGGGATGAGGTTTACTTCTAATGGAAGGGGAGAAAAGAGCTGAGCTAATAATTCATCCTGGAAGACATGTGCCTAGGAATTAGGTAACAACTGGAATATTGGTGCAGCAGAAACCTGGCCAGGCCGCATCGGAATATCCTGCCCAAGGCAGCCTTGGCAACAAGTGAGCAGCTTGCTGGGCAGTGAGGAGGCAGCACTGGGATGTGA
The DNA here is from genome assembly GCF_000247695.1 of Heterocephalus glaber. Next base: position 4,157,381 of record NW_004624741.1, on the reverse strand, counting down.
GAGATGTGGGACAGCCTCAGCTGTGTGTTCACTGGGAGTATGCTAACCAAGAAGACAGGGACGCCTCCCTAAACACAACATCCCTCACTGGAAATTCCTGATTCTTTGTTTACTTTATCAGGCTTCTTTGAGAACTGCTGGGTTTTGAGTGAACTGTCCCTTGGAATTCATTAGTTCCTATTGAAGTACTGAATGCCTCTAATGACTTGTACTCACCTTTTTTTTTTTTTTTTTTTTGGTGGGTACTGAGATACTGAACACAGTTTCATGCATGCTAGGCAATCCTACCACTGAGTTACATGCTGAGCCCTTAATTTGGGGGGAATTTTGCTTTTTTTTTTTGTGGATACGTGCTGGGGATTGAACCCTGGGCCTCATCCATGCCAGGCAAGTGCTCCACCACTGATCTGTTATCTTCCACTGCCCTTAAATTTTTTTTTGGTACCAGGGATCAAACTCAGGTGGCGGAACCACTGAGCTAAATCCCCAGCCCTGCCCTTAATTTTAAATTACAGTAATACCCAGTTCACAAACACTTCTGTTCATGAATAATTTGGTTAATAAACAGAAGCATTTGGCAAAATTTTGTGTTTGTTAACGAACTCCACATTGGGTGACAAACACGAATGCGGCCATCTTCCCCAGAATTGTGGAACGAATTAAGTTTGTGAATTGAGGTACCACTGTATTTAAATTCATTCATTTGCTCATTTGTTTCTATACCTATGCATTTTTTTTTTTGGTACTGGGATCAAACTCAGGACCTTGCACTTACAAGGCAGGCATGGCACCACTGAGCTACATCCCTGACCCTATACCCATGTATATTTTAAAGGCAGGGTCTCCCTACATTGCTCAGGTTGCCTCAAACTCCTGGGCTCAAATGATCCCTCTGCCTCAGCCTCCCCTGTGAGTAGCTGTGATGACCTGCACACACCTCTTGAAGCTTCCACAGGTGGTATGTCATTGTGCCCCTGCTGCCGCAGGGTTCTTTACCACACATCCCTCCCTTCACACATTCATCTTGAGTATGTGATGCACCACCAGGATGCCCTCTTGGAGCCACGAGATGATGACTGTATCCCCTGGACTCAGAGGTCCTTTGCAGTGCAATTCCACTTGACCTTCCCTCCTTTGTACTCATCTAAATTTCCAGCATCCCTTGGGTCCAGTTCAAGTCCCACATTCTCCAAGCAGCTTAGCTGCAGTGACCTGTGAGTGTGCCTCCATGGGCCAGCCTGGGGTGGCACCCCTCACTCCTGAAGCTGATGAGTGCATGGCCTGCTCTAACTCTTAAGAAAGGCTCAAGGCCACAGGCTCCTTCTGCCTGCCCTCCAGCCGACCTTCTGCTCCTATGACAAGCTGCTCATGAGGCTATGAGTGGTGAGCAGATTCATCCTCCCAGCTGTGCCCCAGCAGAAGGCCACACTGCTCAGCAACCCTGTAGTCATATGTAGCCATAGGATTAGGTTTTAACCAGTGGTGTATGAGTGGAAAGGAAAAGTACAACTTAAAAAGTCCCCCAAAATGAAACTGCTTTCTGTGCTCTTTCCCCATGCTAGGATGGAATATGGACACAGCAGTGATCAAACTCCCACCATGAGGATGAGAATTTCATCTTGGGGAACCTAGGACGGGAGGTGAAAGGATGCTGGGACTCTAGGACCAGCAGAGTATTATATTAGAAATAAATGAACATCCAGATTCCTTAGGACACAAAAGTTCAAGGTTTCTGTCAAACATGTCAGGCTTGAGACCAAGCTGGGATTTAAGACTCCCACTGAGTAGAGATCTAAGATTCATTATGTTAGCATTTAGATCTGTGAGACTTCACATAAAAGTCCTGGAATTGAGGACACATATGGAAGGAAAGGGAGGCTACTGAACCAATCAGTGTGGATAGAAAGACTTATTCTGGACAGTGATACAATCTAGATGGCTTTGGAGCTAAGCACCAAGGACTGGAGAGGTCAGACTGGCCTCAGCCCCAAGGCCAAGCTGGCTTCTTTTTCTCCAGTGGCCCTTAGTGGATCCTCACTCTGTTTCCAGTGAGTGAGGCTGGCTGGGACCACTGCACCAAAGATGTGCTGATAAAGACGAGGAGCCTGGGGAATATGCAGAGATAGAGGGGCTGTGCTTGAGGAAGAGCCAGGAAACCCAGAGACAGCAGCAACAGTAGGGCCAAGAGTGGTCTAGAAGAGCTGAAGCCCTGTCTGGCTGGCCCACCCCAGACAAAGGGAGAGACATTTCCTCAGGGAGTCAAAACTTTTATTATCTGATAATCCCTAGTGTGGTGCCAGAGATACCGCTCTGGTCCCATTACTCCCCACGGGGGGCTGCTGGGATGTAGGCAATGGGAGAAGCACATGGGCCAGGGAGGGGAGGGATATTTACAGTGCAGGGAGGAAACAGAGGCCTGCATGGGGATACTGGGACAACCATTTCCTCAGGAACTCTGAGAACTTTTGTGCTTTTTTTTCTTAGTTGGTACCGAGCCATGTGGAATGGGTTTTGTATTTACCTTCTTTAGGAAAAGATGTTTAAACCAAAGAACAATTCAGCCCAATTTCCAGGCTGAGGATTTCACGATATCAATCCAAACATCACACTATTTAATTCCCCAATAAAACATTGGAAAAAGGACTATCAGTGCTAACACATTTACATATAAAATCTCCACCTAACAGGTAATAGAAGCCTATGTACCAATTTCTAAAACAGTTATAAGATATATACACAATTTTGGGTATATTAACAAAACAGAATATTACAAAATATTAAAGGCAATTCTCCTGTCCATGGGGCTTATCGCCTGTCACTTGAAGTTGGCATAGTCTGAGAAGGCGTCAATGTACTCCTGCACCACCTTGTAGCAGAACTCGTACTGTTCCTGGAGAGCAGAGGCCAGGAAGAAAGCCAAGGTTACTGAGGAAATCAATGTCTGCAGAATCCACTGTCTGCCAGAGTCCTGACAGTTCTGCTGAGTGCAGCAGATCTTCTGCAGAGCTGGCTGGACTGACAAGGACAGTCCTAGGTCCTGCAAGGGTCAGCCCTCAGTGTGCTGGACTGGGAAATGGGGCATCTGGGGTGTGGCCCAGCCCTAACCATGGCTGCCAGGTTAGGATGCGTTCTGGTTCTCAAAGCCTCAATCTTTTGCCAAACCTCCTAAAATTGAGCTTCTCAAACGTTTCTAGTCACACAGGATTCAGGAAAACCTTTGTGGATGTCCAGACTCTAGAGTCAGATCTCTTAGCAGGGAGTTGAATAGACTAAGGGCAAGACTTCCTGCCCTCTCCTTTACATCCAAACAAAAAAGAGGTGGCAACCCTTTCTAACTTGTCATATCTCCCTTGGTGACACAGGCTATCCTCCCACTGGGTCCCTTCCTGCCTCCCAAGGTACTTGTCTGTCTCGGGCACCTCAGGAAAAGGTGGGTCTGTGGTCAGTCAGTCTTCTGACTACTGGGCGTGCTCTCTGAAGGCCTCCCTGATGGAGAAAGATTGCAGATGGTGATGGCAAAGACAAGGACATAGACAGCATACCAGTGTCTGGACCATGTGTGGCCTCTGCAGTCGAAGACTCTTGACAGTCTGGAAGACGTCCAAAATTCCCTCTGCCTTCACGCGCTCCAGGACTGTGCTCAAGGCACAGAAGGTCCCGGTCCGTCCTGCTCCAGCGCTGAAACAGAGCAGACATCTTACTACTATATGTGTATCTGTGCTAAGGGGTGAGTGAATGTGGTGGGGTGCAGATATAGCCTGAAGTTGGTGGTGGGGGAGTGTGTGATCCACAGTTTCCAGGGGAGGGCACAGGTAGGGTAGGAGGCCCATGCTCACCTCTGCCCTCTTGGCCTGGAGGAGCCCTGTGAGAGCACAGCCCTCGGGAGGCCCTGCCTGCATGGCACCTGTGTTCACTAAAGGACTTGCCTGTGGGACCATGGCGATAACTACATCAACACTAGCCCTTGACGGGCATGGTGACTCACACCTGTAATCTCAGCACTTGGGAGGCTGAGGTAGGACGATTGCCGAGAGTTTAAGGCTAGCCTGGACTATATAGTGAGTTCAAGGCCAGTCTGAACTACATAGTGAGACTCTGTCTAGTCCACCCCCTAAACAAAAACAAAAACAAAAACAAAACAAAACAAAACAAAAAAACTACTAGCCCTTGCCATCCATCTACCAACATGCCTGGGTTGCCCTGACCCACTGCTGGCTCAGAATTCTAGTCTACTCTTCCCTTTCCCTAACAAACTGTCTGCACTGGTGTGTACCTGCTAATTCTTTTCCATGCCTCTGATCTTCCTAAATTGAGGAGGGAATCTGGACTCTGACCTTGACATTATCCACCTTATTCAATGTTATCAGATGATTCTGTCATAGGACACTGAGTACCTGCTCTGTGGCAGGGGGCTGTGGGGCTTAGCAGTCTCCTCAGATGATAACATATGCAGTAAGGAAAGGAGAAAGAACAGAGTTCCAAGCAGGGTGCTCAGATGAGGCTCTCTAAAGAGTGCTGAGAGAGCAGAGATGCCAGGACGGCGTGCAGAAGTCCTATGGTTATCTGGGAATGAGTCTCTTACCCTCAAGGCAGGAAGGTGCTGAGGGTGCCGAAGGCCATGTAGCTGGATGTGTGGAAGGCAGGCAGGAGGTGGTGGGGGTGAAGTCAGAGCCCCAGGAGAATGCCAGCTCCCAGTGCATCTCCCTGGCTGGCTTGGCAGCAAGCCCTCAAATCATGGTGAGATTCTATGTGCAGGAGCAACGTGGTTGTGGTCTGACAAAGGTTTAAAAGGCTGTTGTGTTAAAAACAGTGTCAGGGAAGGTGGGAGCAGGGAGCCAAGCCTGGGAGGCTGGCACAATTCCTGGAGAAGGGAGTGGACAGAGTAGCCATGGGGGAGGCAGTGAGAAATACTCAGACTCTGAGACTATGTGCAGGTAGAGCATGACTGGCTGATGGATTAGATGTGATGCATGAGAGAAAGAGAGGAGAAGAGGATAGTTCCAAGGCTTCTCCCTGGAGTTCAGTGAGTAATGAAAATATCATATACTGATCTGGGAATGGCCATGAGAACTGCAGGCTTGGGAGGAAACACAAGTTCTCACTTGAACCCTACATTGAGCATGCCCATTAGTCACATGGAAATACTGTGTAGGTAACACATAAACCTGGAGTTTAGAGGAGAGGGTGAGCTGCTGATAAAGACTTAAGAGTAGTTATCAAGCCAGGAGGCTGGGTGAGTTCACTTAGGGGTACTGTCTGTTGACAGACAAAGGATTCAAGGATGGGGGCCTGGATGACAGATGGGGAAGAATCAACACAGGATACAAGGAAGAAAAAGCCTATGAAGAGGGAAACCAGGATAGATGGCATGCTGGGAAGACTCCCCAGAGACAACTGACTGTGTCCAAAGCTGATGAAGAGTCAAGTATAAAGAGATGGGCTGATCAATGGCTTCAGCAATCTGGAGGCCACAGGCAGCCCAGTGAGGGAGCAGCTGGAGGGAGACAGTGTGTGTGGGGTGGTGGTGTAATTGGAACAGGCTTGAGAGAGGACGCAAGGAGAGAAACTGAATGGTATGATAAACTTTTTGAGAAAATTTCCTGTTAAGAAAACTCAGGGTAGGGCCAGGGATGTAGTGGTACCATGCCTGCCTGGCAAGCACAAGGTCCTGAGTTCGAGTGGTCGCTTTGGCAGCACATATACTAAAATTGGAATGACACAGAGAAGATTAGCATGGCCCCTGCGCAAGGATGACATGCAAATTCGTGAAGCGTTACATATTTTTACGAAAACCATATGATCATCTGAGTTAGATCCCCGGTACCAAAAAAAAAAAGTAAAGAAAAACTCAGGGCAAACTAAAAAAAAATGTAATCTCAACACATCTCAAACAAAATTTACCTTCTCCCTCCAAACAAGCCTTCTTAACATCTTTCCTTTGTTACTTCATCAACAGTTACCGGTAACCCAGGTTCAAATGTGGGAGGTATTCTTGGCTCTTCTATTTTTATTATTTTTTTGTAGTATTAGGGATTTAACCCAGAGCCTTTGCACTGATCTACATCCCCACCCCTTTTTGTAACTTGAGAAAAGGTCTTGCTAAGTCACGAAATTACCCAGACTAGGTTCAAACTCACGATCCTCCTGCCTCCATGTCCAAGACTGCTGGGATTATAGGCATGCACCACCATGCCTGACTCTTTTTCTGTTTTTTCCACTTCTCTTTGTTTCTATCAACATTATGTGGCAATTTTCTAGTGATTTCACTGACTGACTGATTGTAATACTTGGGACTGAGCCCAGGGCCTTCTTACTGAGCTATGTCCCCAGCCCTTCATAAATTTTTAAAATTTCAAAACAGGGTCTTATTAAATTGCAAAGTTGCCAAGGCTGGGCTTGAACTTGTGATTCTCCTGCCTCAGCCTTCCAACTGTTGGGATTACAGATTGTAGATGTGCACCAACTACCTGATTCCCAGTAATATTACTAGTTGCCCAAGACTTAATTAATGTGCAAGGTTCAAATCCGAAGACTGTCTCTGATCCTCCAGCCGTCTTAATTATCAAACTTGACTGCCATGTGGCCATTCACATCTGCCCCTGTGCAGCTTTTCTCATGGTCTGACTCATGCCCACTGTGGCCCCCATCTGCCTTTCTGGGTCTCTGCCCTGTCTGAGAGCAGGGTGAGTGGTACCTGCAATGCACAGTGATAGGGTGGTTCCCAGACTGCTGCTGCTGCTTCTGCACGGCTGCAATGATGCTGATCATGCCCTTCCCATCACTGGGGATGCCCACTTCAGGCCAGCCATGGAAGTGGAATTGTCGGATCTGCCGGCTCTTGTTTTCCTGTGGAGAAGGGGGGTTAAGAGACACAGGCAGTCCTGGCTTCCCTTTGGGAGGATCCCTCATCCACTACCCATCTTACTCTGGTGTTGGTGACCAGGAGGTCTCGGACAGTGTAGCTCTCACATTCCTCCTCTTTCTTCAGCTCCACTGTGATGTCTCCATAGGACACCAGACCATCAGATGGCCAGTACTGGGCACACTTCTCCTGGAGGGACAAATGGTAGAGGCAGGGGCTAGAATATCAAGTATGGTAGAGGCAGCTCCACCCATGGGCAGCCTGACCCCTCTCTCAGCACAGCCACGTTTACCCTGACACACTTTATCCTCAGGGTGTTGAAACTCAGGAGAGCACCACATTATTTCACATCATTCTAATTAACTTTTGGTTTAAATTAACCAGAGATTATCAGGTAACCATGCAGTGTCGCTTATTTACAGTTTAGTTTACAGTATAACAGGTTCTGTGATGAACTCTAACCATTCTTTCAGTGCAGTATCTACACTCAAATAGCTGTGGGGAAAAGGAGTGACTGCTTTTGTTCAAATTCCTCCCTCTGTCCTCCAGATGTTTCCACATTTTATTATTATTATTTTTTGTTTTGTCTTTTTGAGACAGGTCTTACTATGTATCCCAAGCTGGCCTTGAACTCATTCTCAGGCTGGTCTTGACCTCATGGTGATCCTCCTACCTCAGCTTCCCAGGTGCTGGGAGTATAGGCATGTGCCACCATGTTCGGCTTCCATATTTTATTGCTGTTTACATAGTCAGATTTGCTAATCCAGAAAAACTGAATCCATTTATACTCCCACTCGACCACACTGCCTCTCTGCAGCCTAGTCTATCCTTTTCTCCCTTTGATTCTATCTCTTTCAACTACAATGGTACCTTAAAGTTGCTAGTTCTTGCATGTCTGTCCTTGCTAAATGAGCAGGCATGGTTTATTGTCTGTGTTTGCTCCTGGCTCAATACCCTCTCCAGCTCCTTGTGGGAAGGGGCTGTCCCTTTTCAATTTTGAATTCTCAGCACCTTGTACAATGCCTGGCATATGGTACGATCTCAGTAAGTCCTGGTAAATGAATTTGTTGTGTCTGCAGAACAAGTCAAGACATAAAACATGTAAATAAAACAAAAACAGTTACATGGTTCTTTAGAGTATTTGGGTGCAGAAGTCTGAAGTTCACTACTGGCAATTTAAAAATTCTCAACCACGGGTTGGGGATTTAGCTCAATGGTTCCGGTGCCTGCCTTGCAAGCGAAAGGTCCCGAGTTCGATCCCCAGTACCACAAAACAACAACAACAACAACAAAAATCTCAACCATATATTTACATACGTGCATTAGAAAAATTAAGTAGCAAAAAATCACTGATAGTATTGTAGTCTAATAAATTCATTATTAAAAGTCAATTTTAGTGACTTTTGTTGCCTTTCCTATATGTGATCATTGAGTAACCCCTGTATAAATGATAGTGAGCTTGTTTGAACAGTTATTAAAGTGGTGGGTCAAGAAAATGTCATAGACCAGTACTTTCCCACCTATGCCCACCAGGAGCCCTGGGGATGCTTGGGAATAGGGGTCTGGGCCCTCTCTTCAACCACAAAAGTTAAAAAACAATCCTAATTAAGGTTCACCTTGACCAGATATTACTGTTGGGGAATGATTTTTGCTACCACAGTTCCCTTCCAATACTGCCTTTACACAGTTTCTTGGCCAGGAGTGAAGACAGACGTCAAAGTCACTAGAACTTTAGGTTAGCTTTATGTGGGCGTGAGGGCAGCAGACAGAGCAGAAAGAAGAGTGTAATCAAGCATCACAAGGAAAGGAAATACTACAGCCCTGCACCTAATAGCATTCAGATCTTTAGATCTTCTTATACACAGCAGAGAGAAAAAGGGTTAGGAGGAGGCCCTAGGTGGGCAGAACTGGGAGCGAGGCCCTTCCTAAAGCTGGGCATAAGAGCTTGTCAGCAGGGACAGAAAATGGGGAACCTGCTTTGGCTGCCTAATGGGGACAGTGACTCCAGGTGGTCCTAGCTGGATCTATCTGGTCCTGACTGGCCTTAGGGTGCAGACTAATGCCATATATTGTTTCAAGGTGACACAGCTATTGCAGGGAGGTGGGTAAGGTGTTGTTATGGTTTACAACTAGATGTCTCCCTAAAGCCTCATGTGCTCATAGATGGAGCTTTGGGGAGGTGACTGGATCATGAGGGAGTTAGTCCACCGATGAGTTTATAGCTAAAAGTGATGTTGGAGGTGGAGAATGGTCTGAGGCCCTCCCCACACCTCCTTTCCCCTTCTCTCTGCTTCCTGTCTTCTATGCCGTGAGCAGCTCTTCTCTGCCATGGCATCTTGCCTTGGAGCCAGCCAACTATGGACTGAAATGTGAGTTAAAATAAACCTCTCCTCCTTTAAGTTGTGGGTGTCGGGTATTGTGTCTCAGTGATGAGAAAGTGGCTAAGACAGGTAAATTTATGGGGTTAGGATTTAAGGGAAGACACGAAGGAAAGCCATGTAAAACTAATATACTTGTGAGATCTACTCACCCAGGAAAAGGTGACAGGATTATTTAGTTTAGCTCTCCCATGTGGACTCAACAATAAAATCAAAGGAGCAGGTTAGACATAAAAACAAAGTCAAAGGCAGGTGTGGTGGCATGTGTCTGTGAGAGAGGAATACTCCACATGCAACTGGGCAACTATGGGTTAGTTGTGACATTAGGCACCTATGAGTTAACTGTGTTATTAGGCAACTATGGGTTAACTAGATAACTATGCTCTTTGCAGACTATACCTGAGTAGTCATGACAACTTCTGTAATCTGTCACCAAAGGAGTGTAGTGGATTCAGAAAGTCCTGCCAGAATTCTTTGCTCTCCCTCCTCCACTGCTGTGGTTTGTGTAAATCCTGCTTGCTATATTCCCAGGGAAACTGAAATGGAATTAAGCTTCATAGATGTAAAGAGAGATATATAAGGAAGGGCAAACTTCTATTCGGGACTGGCATCATTAAAAGCCGCTTTTTCCTCCTATCTTCATGTTAAGGAGTTATCTGTGCTGGGGTCCTCACTGTTTCCTGTTTCACCTGTAGTCCCAGCCACTTGGGAGGCTGTTGAGGCAGGAGGATCACTTGAGTCCAGAGAAACAGTGAGACCCAGCCTCAAAAAACAAAAGCAAAACAAAACAAAAAATAATGCCAAGCTAAGAGGACAAAGGGGAAGGATGAGGCAAACAGTGCCTAGAGGTACCTCTCCTGGATGTGGGAAGGCGGTGGTGACAGCTGTTACCAAAGCAGCACAGTTCAGTCTTCAGTGAGCTGAGGGAAAGCAAGGGCTTGGGAGAAGGCACTGAGCAGCTTTAGCCCAGAGATATACTGGGGCAACTCTGCTTTGGGCTAAGCAGAAAGAACATGAGATTAAGGAATCCACAGTAAGGGCAGCAGGGGTTGTGTGCTTGCTATAGCTCAGGCTAAAAATGTTCAGGGATTCTCCTGGGAATGGAGATGGGAGGGCAGGGCTGGAGAGAAGGTCTGTGAGGAATACAGGGCCAGGAGCACTAATGGGAGTCTCTTTCAAGAAGAGAAGCTGTGACTCACTGCTGAAAATGTGCCCCACTTGGCATACAGAGGATAGAAAGATAAAGAGAATACAGAAACTAGGGGATTGAAAAATAAGCAAGTAAGACCAAGAGAAGGAATCAATTCCAGTCTGAGAACTAGATACAATCACTAAAAGTTTCTCAATTTTGTATGCATGCGCAAATTTTCCCTCAAGATCTCCAGAAGCCAAAAGATTTTAAAACAAGAAGTAACATGACTACATGGGTGTGGTGGTGCAGCCCTGTAATCCCAGCACCTGGTAGGCTGAAGTGGGAGGACTGCTGAGTTCAAGACCAGCCTGGGGCCGGGGATTTAGCTCAGTGGTCTCACCACCTGCTGCGAAAGCGCAAAGACCCTAGTTCGAACCCCGGTAACAACAACAAAAAAGACCAACCTGAACTACATAGCAAGACTCTATCTCAAAAAACAAACAAACAACAAAAAAGATGTAGTAGTAACACGATTACATTTATATTATTCTAAAAGACCCCTAGCTGCCATGAGAGGACCTGAAAAAGAGAGGGGGTGACTGGAAGCAAGAAGATCAGTTGCTAGGCAACTGCAGGTGAACTCTGCTGGTGGGTGTGAGGCATCACCACTGTCCATGGGGTCGTCCCTCAGCAAGTGAGAGATGGTGGTGGTGGCTTGTTTGAGTGGGGTAGTAGTCAAGCTGGAGAGCAGATGTGCTCACCAGGGATCAGAACCCACTGATAAAACTGCCTGTGGGGGCTGAGAAAAGGGGAGTAAGGAAGGTGATTCCTAGTGTTGTGACATATGCAATTGGGTAGAAGGTGGTCTTATTTATTAAGACAGGTCAGAGTAGGTGGACCTAGGGGGAAGGAGAAAATTTTATTTGGACCATATGAAGCCTGAGATCTTTAGTGGACACCTATAGTTCTAGAACTGGGAAGGGGAGCAGGTAACTGGGCTTAAGACACAGATCTCAGAGTCTTTGGTATACAGATTATATTTAAAGCTACAGGGCTGGCTGTTTCCTTAGTGTATCAAAAGAAGCGAGTGGGCTGAGCCTGAGTCTAAGATACTCCAATGTTGAGAGGTCATGCAGTGAGGAGAGATCACAAAGGAACTGACAAAGGACCTAGCAAGGTTAGTGAAAGGGGAAGCATTGCAAGAGTCAAAGGAAGAAAAGGTTCTGAGGAGGAGGGAGCCACTGACTCAAATGCTACTTACTATAAGACCCCCCTCCCCCAAAAAGAAAAATGATCTTTGAATTAAGCAAGATGACAGCTGCTGCTGATTTTAACTAAAGCAGTCCCAATGCAGCAGGAATGGAAGGAATAAAGTAAGGAGGGAACCTGAGAGGAGAAAGTCAATCCTGAAGGGTAAAGAGAAATGGTATCTAGGTGGAAGGGGAGGTGGGACTAGGGTTGAGGAAATGCAACATTATAGGGTAAAAAGAGGAACAGAAAGGGGAACTATTGATGGAGGCAAGAGCAAAGAAAATTCCAGCAGCAACATCCTTGAGAAGGCAGGAGGGGAAGGGACCAAGAGCACAGTAGATGGTTGGACTGAGAGGTAGGAACTCTTTCCACTGTGACAGGAGAACAGACAAAGAGAACTGGCACATATTTGAATGGGCTCAATGCTTGGAGATGAGAGGAGAGAGTTCTTATTTGATTAAAGAATGAAGCCATGGGCATGTAGGAGGTTTGAGAAGAGTAGAAGGAACAGTAATAAGAACGCTAGGTGCTACTAATTACCCACAATAGATTTGTGGTCATGAACTCAACATGAGTGGTCAGCACAGTTCTGTTTTTTCCCAGTGATATCTGCTATCATATAGAGGCACATAATGGTTTAGAAAAGCAGAAGCCTTGCCATAGAATGAGATAGTATGGCAGTAAAAAAGTGTGAGATAATAATAGGTGTTAGCAAGGAAAGTTAATAATGACAAGCTACAAAAATCATAAACAGTAAGGAGTAAGATGAAGACAAGAATAGGGTGACCGAGACTGAGAAATTAGAGAAGTCAATGGCTTTAAGAATGGATAAGGAAGAGGAACAAGGGAGGAGGGTGGAAGAAAGGAAGAAAGGTACAAGAAAAAAAGTGAAAACAGAAGGAAAAAATGGGAACAAAGGTTTTGTACATAGGGAGGGAACGGGGCTTGAGGGGGGAATGGGATAAAATTAAATTAAATTTATTTAAAAAAATAAAAAAAAGAAACAGTCAATAAATGTTAAGTCAAAGGAGAAAGAAAAAAAAGAATGGATAAGGAGCCAGGTGTGGTGGTACATGATATAATTCCAGCCCTTGGGAGGCAGAGGCAGGAGGACTGTGGTGAGTTCGAGGCCAGCTTGGACTATATAGTAGTTCAAGGCCATCCTGAATGACATAACAAGACCCTGTCTCAAAAAAAAGGGATGAGGACAAAGATTTATTTGAGTAAGTGTAGAGAACAGGAGATTCCCAAGACTGCAGACCTAAGGAGTGACAAGATCATGGTTTGACCATGGGAATGGGTGGCTGAGGAAGCTGAAAACAGAAATACAAAAAGTAGATGGATCGATCATCCCTGTGGATAATGATGCATAAAACAGAGACAGAGAGCTGGGCAAGGTGGAACACAGGAAGCTGAGGCAGGAGGACTGCTTGAGCCCAGGAGTTTAAGACCATAGCAAGATCCTGTCTTAAAGAAAAACAAAACAACCAAGAAACAAACTAAAAAAAAACAACAACAAAACAGAGACAGAAATGGGGGCCCAAAAAGGACAGTAAGGCAGATGAAATCACAGTGGCGAGGAATGGGAGATGGGAGGTTGAGATGCTCAGGCCAGCAGTGTGTTTTTAGGTTGTGAACTCTACACAATGGCACCCTGAAGAAGCAGAAACAGAGAAACTTTTTTCTTTTGCTGTCTTTGTTCACCAGAGACAGCACTAATTCTCTCATGTAGTCTGAAGGCTGACGCCAGACAGGACATACAGCTTTGTGGGCATCATGATCTACAGTGCTGTAGTGGAGCAGGCTAAGACTTGGATTGGGCTGAGGCAGTGGTGGAGCTACTGGGGTTGGAGTTGCTGGGGTTCCCCTGCCACACTGATGCCTGGTCCAGGCTATGGCCACTGAGGAGACCCAGGCCTTAAGTGCGCACCTTGGTGGATTGCTCTGATTAAGGAGGAACAGAAGGAAAACTCAGAAAAGAGAATTTAAGTTTTAATCCTTTTGAGATTTTAATTTATACAGGTAGAAACCTGGTATTTTGGGATCAGACTTCTCTAGGACTTTAATACTGGTGTGAAGAGTGACGGTGTCACTTTGTATAAATGAGAGCCTCCTTTACTGTACCATTTAGTCCCCCCAGTCCCCTGTGTTAGTATCTCTGAGAGCTACACCTGACAGCATGAATGGGAGATGGAATAGGAAGTAAAAGCTTGTCTTGGCCAGTGAGGCCTTGTGAAATGTGGAACTTATGTCCTGTTGTGATCCACTCAGAAGCTTTTGAAGACAAGAGCTACTACCTATTTTGCTGGCCCTAGGAAGACAGAGGCATACGACACAGTGGCAGAAAGCTATGGGGCCCATCCAGCTGATGCCAGGCTTAGCCACAGGGCAAGAGGCATGGCCCTTCTCACCACCACCCATGAGAAGTGCTGCCTGCCCTTTTGACCTTTCCTCTCCCTAGGTCCTCTTCAAAGATGAAAGAGCCTGGTGATGTGACTGGATAGAATTGGAGGTGTTCACCAGTCCATGTTTTATTACGGGGCAGTGAACAAAGAGATGATCCCTGAGCTTGTTATTCAGCAGCTCTTGCACCTCTCTTTGGGCTAGCCGATCAACTATCTAGGAGGATATGGGAAAACATGCACGTGGGGATCTGGTCTAATCTCCATGTTCCCTCAGGGCTCCTGATAACCCAGTGGATCCTGTCCCAGCTGGGCTTTGTCACTCAGGTGTCTGTTTCTTTGTTTTGGTACCGGGATTGAACTCGGGTCCTTGGCTTGTGAGGCAGGCTGTGGAACCACTGAGCTAAATCCCCGGCCCTCAGGTGTCTGTTTCTTGAGGCAAAGCAAAGGGCCTTAACCAAAACCTCCCACTTCATCAGACTTGTTTTTAATGATAGATGACTTACAAAGGATGTGTACAATACAAGTCTGGGAAGACTAGCTGTGGAGTTAATGACTAAAATTAAAAAAATAAGCTGGTTGTGGTGGTACACACCTATAATCCCAAGCACTGTGGGAGGCTGATGCAGGAGGATCTGAATTTGAGTCTAGTCTAGATAATTTAGTGGCTTAGTAAGCCACTGTCTCAAAAATAAAAAATAAAGATAAAAAATAAGTCAGGTGTTGTGGCACACACTTGTAATCCCAGCACTTAGAAAGCTGAGGCAGAAGGATTGCGATGAGTTTAAAGCCAGCCTGAACTGCATAGTGAGACCCTGTCTCAAGAGAAAAAGCAAAAAGCAAAAGCAAAACCAAACCAAACCAAAAACACACCTCAAAAAAATAAAACTAAAGGGCTAGGTATGTAGCTGTGTGAAGGCCCTAAGTTTCATTCCCAGTACTGCAAAAAACCCTAAACAAACAAACAAACCAAAAAATACAAAAAATTGCTATGCATAGTGGCACACATCTGTAATCCTAGCTACTTAGGAGGCTTAGGCAGGAGGATTACAAGTTTAAACCCAACCTGGGCAACAAGAGACCTTGCACCCTCCCCCTCAAAAGCAAATCAAAACAACCGAAACTCGACTTAATAAAATGTCAGAGTGAGCAAATGTGTGTATCAAAGTTAAGTAAATTGCGCAAGCACAAGGACCTGAGTTCGATCCTTGGTACCAGGAAAAAAAAAAAAAGTTAATTACATAAGCACAGAATGGGGAACAACTAATATCTTGGAACAACCAATGTAACATACATTTAGTATTGTTTTTTTTTTCTTCTCAGTACCAGGGTCTGAACTCAGGACCTTGTGTTTTGCCAGGCAGGTGTGGTGCTGCTGAGTGACATCCCTGGCTCACATTTAAGTGTTTTTAATTTGTAATTGGTTACAAACTCAGTGAGTCACCAGTGGGTCGCATCCTCAATTCTTGCCCTATGTGGCCTACGCCCTCCGGTCTCTCCAGGGACAGATTCTCCTCAGCCCTACCACGTCCAGGACACCAGTGTTACTGCCACAGCTCTCCTGTTTCTGCCTTGTTCATTTCTCATGTGTCCTGCTCACGTCACAAGAGGCATTAACACACACACACAGGATTTCTCAAAGGTTCTTTAATTGCTTTATGAAGTCCTAACTCTAGCTTATAGAAGTTCCTTATACTTATGAAGTTTCTCCCCATGTCTAGCTAGCTTCTCCAGGCTCATTTTATCAATTCTGATCCCTGTTAAGTAACACTTCAGACATAATGAACCATCCATTTACTGTAATGTACAATCCTCTTAGAAAGTGCCTAAAGGAATCAGCACTGTGGAGATGGGTGGCATGCCTGTAATCCTTGCACTCTGTGAGGCTGAGTCAGGAGGGGCGAGACCCTACCTCAAAAATTTTAAAAAGGGGTAGAATTCTGGGGATGTAGTATAGTGCAAAAGCCCTGGGGTTAATCCCCAGTACTGCAGGAAAAAAAAAAAAGTACCATGGGGATCACAGACAGGGCCAAGCTGAAGGATGGGTAGGGGAGCGGGTATCCCTGAGGCTGGGCTTGCTCTGCAGGGAATGCAAGACTCCTGATTTGGGAACAGTAGTGAGGGATTTATTATAAGTAGGAGCTGACCTAGGGGGTCTCTGAGGCCTCTACAGCCTGTGCCCCAGAACTAATTTTCAATTCACTTGAGGATGTTTTTCTTTGAAAGATTTCCTCATTAAGCCTGAGAAGTATGGCTGGCCCGGTACCCAGGCCACTTCTTTCTCTTACTTCATTCCCTCAATTGCTCAGGGGGTGAAGATATGAATCTCTAATACTTAAAGGGAAAAGGTTTTTCTTTGTCAATGAATATTAAGTTGTAAATTTCTTGCTTTTGTTATTTCTCAAATTGTTTGTTTGTTTTTTTGTGACAGGGTCTCACTATGTAGTTCAGGCTGGTCTCAAACTCAGTGATCCTCCTGCCTCAGCTTCCTGAGTGCTGGGATCACAGGTGTGTGTCACCACACCTGGGCTCATTTTCTTTTGTGTAGCCAGCCGAGTGGCAACCTTTGGTCTGACTCACAGCCCTCCTCTGCTGGCTGTCCCTGCCTGGGCAGCATGATGGACGGGATGTGTGCACAGAATGGGCTGTACCCAGAACAGAAAGTGTGGGATTCATGGGGCTACTGAATGAAGGCTCAGACCACATGGCTTTTTTGGTCTTAAAAGATGCTGATGACTGTTCAGATACCAATTGGCTGGGTACTAATGCCTAGAAAGGGCTTTTTGGAAAAGTTTGTACCTTCTAGCCTACCCTTTACACTCTCCTCCCCACTTTTACCACTGCCTTTCCATAGCCCAGGACCTTTTCCAGTTTACCTGGCCTCTTTCCTCCAGTTCCGTTAGCATCACAATGGAACAGGATTTCCACTCCCAGATCATTCGCCAGAAGTCCTCAATTGTGTGCAGAAGAGGGCCCTGGCTGGCGATGTATGAGTCCTTCTGCCGGTAACCCTAGACAGGCCAGGGCAATCACAGGAGTGAGGTTTAATCAGGGAGAGGTGAGTGGAAAAGAGAAGCCTGTCTGGGAGGCAGTGAAACAGGACCTAGGAAGGGATGGGCTGCTTAGAGCAAACTCATTTGAGGCAGAGTTTCCCTCTGGCCAAGGATCAAACCCTGGGGAAGGGGAGGAGGTGTTAGAGCTAGGATGAATAGCACAGGAATTGGAAAGATCAGGTCCATTTCTTTAACCTCTCAGTTGTGATTATGTTATGAACTTTCCCTCTAGGTATTACACTGGTGCACACTGTGTTTCCCTCAATTTCTGCTTTGGGGCTGGGCAGGCCTAGTATGCAGGGTGGCTGGGTATCAGCTCAGTAACTACTGACTGACTCAAAGATGATCCTAAGCAGGGATATGAGGAAAGCACTCTAAGTCCCAGGGAATCTCCATGGGGTGATGGGAGTTCAGGGGACCCACCCATCACTCACATCAATGAAGGATGCATTCACATAGTCTGTGTTCTCCTCGCCTCGCTTAACCGGAATGATCACTCTGTTGAATTCATCTGCAAGAAGGACAGTGGCTTGAAGCTTATGACAGGTAAGATGGCTTGTCAACTTGACCACCTTTAGAGCTGACACTCAGGGATTAATAAAGCACATTTCTCGATGTGTATGGGTGGGTCATGAAGTGACCTTGGGTACTCTATCTGGTCCCTGGCCCCTTCCTCTTTAGTACTCTTCTGCTCTGTTCCCAGCCTCCATGAAATAAACAGCTTTGCTTTACCCCATCTTTCTGCCATGATGTTTTTGCCTTGGAGCCAGGTGACCATGGACTGAAACCAAATTAAATCTCTCCTTTAAATTGTGGGTGTCACAGGTTGCAATAGCTAAAGCTTGGAAACAGCCCAAATGCCCATCAACTGGAGTCTGGATAAAGAAGATGTGGTTTTTTAATAAAATGGAGTACTAGTCAGCCATAAAGAATGGAGGCAATACTCTTAAGTGAAATAAATAGGACACACATGTGTAAATACTGAATAGTTTCTCTGGTGTGAGAAACTGAAAGTGTAAATAAGGATTAAAATGAATAAGTGATAATGTGAAATAGGAAGAAAAGGTACAAAGGGTAGGGGTAGTGGGAGGGGTAGGGGAAAGGAAAGAAGGGAAAGGAAAAAATATGAGAAAAGGAAAAAATGGAAACAAAGTCTTTGTAAATAGGGAGGGGTGGAGGAGTGGAGGGGTTGAAGGGAGGGCAGGGGAATGGGGAAAAAATAAGAATCAAGATACATCATGTAAAGGTACAAGTTCCCAATGATGAATGTAAATGTATTGTATAACTAAAATGTACCAATAAAAGAATTTAAGAAAAAAAACTGTGGGTGTCAGGTATTTTGTTCAGCAATGGAAAACTGACCAATACACTTGCCAGCATGTTCTTTTTCTCCAGTGTTCCTGCACAGGCCCTGGGGAGATATAATCTCTGCTAGGTAAGGACATATTTGTTCCTAGCCCAGGAGAGAGAAAGCTTTTGGCTTTTATGCTGTTTTATTTCCAAAAGCCATTAAAGAACTGGCAGCAAAAGTGGCAATGCCATGATTCTTGTCTCCAAGCCAATCATTAATTAGTGTCTGAGAAGTAGAAGGGGAGAAAAGAATTGGGGGATAGGGCAATACAGCTTTAGGGGTATGGAGAGAGCTCTTACATGGAATGATCTGTAAAACACGGTTCTTCTTCATGTTGGCCGGAAGGTTTCCAGTCCGCATCTTGTCATTCTGGATTTTGATTGATGTTAACTTCTAAATGAGGTAGGAAAGGAGAAACATTACTGATCCTAGTAATGGAACTTGACAAGATTGCTGTCACCAGGCCTGCACCTCCATGCCAACCTGGCTGTTGTTGCTGCTCTTACCCTCCAGGTAAGAGCACCTCCATTTCTTTTTTTTTTTGGTATGGGTATTGAACTTAGGACCTTATGCTTGCAAGGCAGGCGTGGTGCCGCTGAGCTAAATCCCTGGCTCTTTTTTGCTCGTTTGTTTTTGAGGCAGGGTCTCTCTATGTAATTCATGCTAGCCTTAAACTCACTATGTAGCCCAGGCTGGCCTCACACTCAGAGCAATCCTCCTGCCTCAGCCTCCTGAGTGCTGAGATTACAGGTGTGCACCACAACAGGCCATCACTCCCATTTCTATAAATTCTTATTGGAACATTGTTTTTTCTTTCTTTAAACTCAGTAACAAGTCAAGTGAGTGTCTGGGATACACTGCCTTCCTGTGGAACATTCTGGAATTTCTCTAGCCTGGAACATTATGAACCCAGAGCAAGGATCCCAGGAGAGTGTGCCTGTGCACCACCTGCTTTGCTGTTCTATCCCCAGAGGCAGTGTCAGACTATCTTAGGAAAACTTATTCAAATGTGTACCCTCCTCTCCTCTGATTCTGAGGTTCCTTCTTAATCCTTGCATCTCAAAGTATAGCCCATATATCAGCAGCACTGGGCTTGTCTTGTTAAGAGATACAGAATCTAAGGCCTTAACCCAGACCTACTGAATCAGAACCTGCACTCCTGACAGGATCCTGAGAAATTTGTGTGCACCCTGTAGCATTAGAAGGAAACTGCTTCTTTCCTTTTCTTAGTGCTTCAAGAAAAGTGGTCCTTGGGCCGGGGATTTAGCTCAGTGGTTCTGCTGCCTGTCCTGAAAGCATGAGGACCCGAGTTTTATCCCCAGTACCAAAAAAAAAAAAAAAAAGTGGTCCTGTGCTCGCTTCAGCGGCACACATACTAAAAAAATGGTCCTTCTCATCCCAACTCATAATCACTTGTTATTGACGAGAGCATATTAAGTCTTGATTTTTTTGCCTTCTTTTTTTGGTGCTGGGGACTGAAGTCAGGGCCTCATGTGGGCTAAGTATGCACCTTTCACTGAGCAACACCCCTATCCCTGACACAGGCCTATGTACTGAGAGCTACTATCTAATGGCATACAGCAGTAGTCAGCATCTAAAGTCCACAGGCCAAATCCAGCCTGCTGTCTATAGTAAAGTTTTCCTGAAATAGCCCCATTCATTTGTTTATGTGTTTTCTATGGCTGCTTCTGTGCTACAGTGGCAGTATTAAGTAGTTGGGATAGAGACTGTAATGACCTACAAAGCCTGAAATATTTGTTAGCTGATCCTTACAGAGGAACTTTGCTCTTGCTGTACATTATAATCACTTGGGAAGGCTGGGGAGCTTTAAAAAATACCACTGCTTGATAGCCCCCACCCCCCACCCCCAGTGATTCTAATGTGCAGGAAGGGTTGACAAGGAGAGAGTATGAGTAAAAGACCACCTGATTATGGTGTGACTCATCAGGGGACTCACAATCTACTGGAAAATATACAAGGAGTCAAGTATTTATCCAGATCCTGTGGATCCTTCAATCTCGAGTTGGCTGTCCAGCTCTAACTCACCTTAAATTCCTCCTCTAATCCATTGTTGCTGGTCCCTGGGATTTTGTTATAAATTTTCTGCAGGTGGGTTTCTAGAGAGGTCACTTCCAGTTCTGTATCCCCATAGAGATAATGCTCCAGAAGGGCTTGGTATATGAAGACATACTGCATCTGAAATGCGGATGATGCCAAATTCTCAGTACATACAACACAGTCCTTGCGGTACCAGATCAACCCTTCCACCCTTACTTCACTCCAGTATACTTCTTTGATCCTAGCAGGAGAAAATAATTCGCTCTTGTTGTCCCAACTAACTGAAGCAGGACTTGAAGTGCATGAGTCCCTCTGCAAGTGCTTAACTTGGGAGGTAGGGTCCCAGTCTCCTTGAGCGTGCTGGACACATGAGGGAAGGACATATGCAGCTTCTGCTCATTCAGAGAGCAGATTCGGCAATCTTAGGGTGTGTCAGAAACTGGAGTGGCACAAAGCCTGTGACAGTCTGCAAGTTCCAGTTTGCAGCCAGCTTCCCTAGCATGCTGTGCACTGACCGCAGAGCCCAGCTCATTGCTGTTCCTGGACACAGCCACTGCATCATGACTCTAGGGTGCTGGCATGTTTTCTTTCCTCATGGATGTTTGGTTTCCTTAAGCTTCAGTGAAAATGAAACTGTTTTCCTGACTGCCCACACACTAAGCCACAACCTCCTCTGTGCTATTTAAGTATAGTTTTTAAAGGCCCTCATCATACTGTACGAACATCATTTACAATAACCTAGGAGACTGAATGAGCCCTTATAGGGTACAGTTTTGGCTTTGGAATCCCCTCAACCTCAATCTCACCCCAGATCACTCACATCTGTTTGAACCATCTGGCAGCGCTGGGCCCGGATACGGCTCACAAAGCCATACACATCCACTTTCCGTTCTGTGTGCATCATGTCCAGCATGGCATCAATGACGACAAAGGTACCTGTACGCCCGACACCTGCACTGTAGCCAAAGAGCAGGGGTGTTACTGGGGGGCAGTGCCGCTTATGGGAGGAGATGGGGAGGGATGGCACAGGTTGGCACTCTTTTTTCAGGTCTCTAAATACTATTTCCAAACAGGATAGAGCTGGGACTCTTCTGGAACCAACATCTTCACTGTGTCCTGAACTCCTGATCTCTAGCTACCAGGGCTGCATCCCTTGACACTTAGGAGTGTCTGAAGGCAGCCAAGTGTGGCGGTGCATGGCTATAATTCCAGAAGTTGGGAGGCTGAGGCAGGAAGATCTGAGTTTGAGGTTAACCTGGGCTACATATGAGAATGCACCATTTAAGGGAAAAAAAAAAAGAGAGATTTAGCTTGCTGGTGCTGCTCCTGCCTCACAAGTGCAAGGTCCTGAGTTCAACTGCCAGTAACGGGGGAAAAAAAATTCTAGGCCTGGTGGTTGATGTTTCCAATCCTAGTACTGTAGGAAGCTGAAGCAGGATGATCACAACTTTAAAGCCAGCCCAGGCAACTTAGCAAGACTGTCTCAAAATAAAAAATAAAAAAGGGCTGGGAATGTAGCTCAGTGTGAAGTCCCTGGGTTCAGTCCCTAGTATTGCAAAACAAAACAAAACAACAGAAGAAGGAGCCGGGATGTACTTCAGTGGCACAGTGCCTACCTGGCAAGCGCAAGGTCCTGAGTTTGATCCCTGGTACCAAAAAACAAAGCAAAACAAAACAACAACAAAAAACAAAACAGAAGGGTCTGAAGGCTTTAAGTATACATGGGCACCATGGGATTCAACTTCTTGGATTATACAGGATCTCCTAACTCCCAAATTTGGAAGATTGGTCTTGTTTCCCTCTTTCCTCAAGTCATATTCTCTACCCTGTAACAGAACTTGAGGAACCTCTCCGGCTACTGCATGGGGCGCTTACTGCTCATCTGCTCCGCACTAGCCTCCTTAGCCAGGGTCCCTGTGCTATTCCCCATCTCTGCCCATCAGGGAAGGAAATGGGGAGCCAAGGGGCAGCCCTACTAACCTGCAGTGGACCACAATGGCTCCTGCATACTGAGGGTTACAGGCCTTCACCTTCTTGAGGAACTTGAGCATGCCAATTGGGGTGAAAGGTACCCCAAAGTCTGGCCAGCTGGTAAAGTGGAACTGAGTGATGAGGCGCTGTGGTTTTCTGTTGGTCACATCGCCCACCTGTGAAGTAAGGAGATTCTATGGTTAGCTCTGATACTCATGGCTGGGCAGCACCAGGGTGTGCAGTGGAGTGTAGAGCAGTGGCTATCGGTGACAATGGGGAAATGACAGTACATACATCCAAGGAGGTCTGGACCATGGAGAGAGAATCTTTCTAGTAAACCCATGAGTTAGGCAGGGGTGTTACTATTATTCTCGGCCTATGGATGTGGAAGGTAAAACTCAGAGCTTAAATGAACTGGTCAAGACCTAACACTTATGAATGGTTGGTAAGGACTAAAATGCGGGGTCTAGGGCTGGGGATTTAGCTCAGTGGTTCCGCCACCTGTCTTATAAAATGTGGGGTCTAGATTCTTAGTAAGTCTCCTTCCACTGCACCACATGCCCCTTAGCTAAATCGACCTTGCTCAGGCCTCCAGGTTGCATATTTCACCTCAACTGGTACTTTTCCTCCCAGTCACTCTTTCCTAAAGCTTTGGTAGAGAAGTTCCCTGGAGAAAGATCACTAGTTTCAGAAGCCAAACACACCACATAGTCAGAAATTCTTGACAATGCTGAGTAAGAGTGGGGATGACCCAGGCTATTCCCCATTCTCTTCTTGCTCAGCAGATCCTAAATGAGAACCTAGAAAGAAGGCAGGAGACAGTACCTGCTGAATACAGAACTTTCGTACTGTGTAGTCCACCAGGACAGTCACATCCTCTACGGACACACGGATATTCCCGTAGGTCCAGCAGCCTTGGTCTGGCCAGTACTGGGCGCACTTACACTGGAAAAAAACAAGACACACATTCCCTCACCTCAGATTTCCCTGGCAAATGCAAAGGGCCTTAAAGGAAGAGACCACAAAGCATACACCAAAGTCCCCAGAAAACGCTATGGTCTCTTCTCTCACCTCAGTCAGTTGAAGACCTATGTATTCTAACTTCCTTTAATCAAATTCCTCAGTCCCACAATTTTTATTTACACACTGCCTCGGCCCCATAATTCTCCATCTTTCCCATCCCAATCCTCAGTTCAGGTCAAATCTGAAGCTACTTTACTTACAAAATCTGCATTTCCACAGTTCCCTGGGTCAGGGTGTAGGGGCAAACCTGTCTAAACCCTTGGAACAACCAGTGGCCTGCTTTAAGGGGAACATCCAGGATGGACTACTGCAGACTGTAAACAAGAAGCCTAAGGCCCTTTCCCTTTACTAGGCCTTGGATAGCTTCTAAGGGAAGGGGCAGAGGTCGGGTTGGGAGAGACTAACCTGAAGCCAAGCCCCAGCACTATCCCTCCTAGGCATCATGGAGTTACTGATCAATACACCCACAACCTCAGTACAGTGATCAAGGAAACTCAAGGGCTATCCCTAAGAAAGACTGTCTCTAATGGGGATTTCTCACTGGGGCTTAATCCAGGATCCAGGAATAGCATTGGCTGTGGCCCACTGATGGAGCTGGCAGGTCAGTAATAAACCAGGCAGCCACAAAAGGAAAAGCAGCACCCAGAAGGCTACCAGCAGGATCAGGTTAAAGCCTCAGATTATCTTGCATTTCTGTAGGGTTTAGGTTCATACAGTTTCCTCTGCCGACTCTAGGACATATCAAAGGCCTCAGGAGGTGGGCAAAGGCAACCAGGAGGAGAGACTAGAGATACCAACTGAGAAAAGCCTCACTGTGGCTTTTCCTTAGCTGATGGCCCAAGTCTTCATTCCAAGTCATTCTGAAAGAAGAGGAAGATGTTTGACTACTAGGCCTAGAAATGTACCCTGGGCACTCTCTGAAGTTTCCAGACCATGGAAAAATCTGGAAGGTTCATCAGCTCATGTCTGTCTGGATGAGCTACTGGCACAGTAGACACAAAAGTGAGACTGCCAGGCTCAGAGTCATAGCTCCAGCAGAATAGGCCTTCTGCTGGCCACATCTATACTGCGGAGCCTCTTACTAATCTCTACTCACCTCCTTTCTCTCCTTCAGATTGGTCACCATGACAATGGTGGCTGTGTTTTGTTCCCAGATCATCCTCCAGAAATCATTCACTGTTTCTTCTTTTGGTCCTAAAGTAGACAACAGCAAAGATGAGGACACACTCTATGGGGAAGAAAGATGCTAGAAAATTGGGAACACCCATTCCTCACTTTTGGAAGGTCATGCCACATGTTCTCACAAATATACAATTCATCTGTTCATCTACTCACCTACTAATTAAATGCTTCCTAAGTATCCACCAAGTATGTGCCAGACACTTCACTAGGACTGGGGGCAGGAAGTTGTCAAAATATAACAGAACACGATGTCTCCAAGGATATTAGTCAAGGAACAGAGATCGTGACGGCTTGACAAATAGTATGTTATGGTTCAGATATAAGCTAGGTGCTTGATATGTCATTTATTATTTCCTATCACTCTAGTGGATGCCCTAAGCCTCAGAAAGGTTGAATGACTTGCTCAGCTAGAATTCAAAATTTACCTTGCACACAGCTTTTTCTTTTTTTGGTACCAGGGATCGAACTCAGGACCCTGTGCTTGCAAGGCAGGTGGTGGAACCACTGAGCTAAATCCCCAGCCCCTCACAGCCTTTTCTTTTTGGTTTTTGTTTTTGCTTTTGAGACAGGGTCTTGCTATATAGTTCAGGTTGGCCTTGAACTCATTATGAGTCCAGGGTGGCCTAATACTTGAGACAATCTTCCTGCCTTAGCCTCCTGAGTGCTGGGATTACAGATGTGCGCCACCATGCCCAGCCACACAGCCTTTTTAAGGAAGCCTCAAGAAGGTTCTAAACAAAAATGAGGCAGCAAAGAGAGAAGTAATGGGACCTAACAACAAAGAGGCTAACAGAATTTCCAGGGTGTTGGTAAAAGGGAGTGTTAGAAAGTTAACTCTGCCAAAGGATAGAGGGCAACCAATCATCCATGAACCAATCAGAGAAGATTCAAGAAGCATCGCAAATCCAAAAAATTAAACTTTAAAAATGAAGCTGGGTGTGGTGGTGTATACCTGTAATCTCAGGCACTTGGGAGGCTGAGGCAGGAGGATTGCAAGTTCGAGGCCACCCTGGGCAACTTAGTGAAATCCTCAACACACACACAAGAAGGAAAAGAAAAAGGCTGGAGACAGAACTATGTAGCTTAGTGGTAGAGCACCTAGGTTTACTACCCAGTACCATGGGAGGGTAAGGGGGGAGATAAATCTCATGTATCATAAAGTTCTGGGAGGAGAGGTACATGTCTCGTGAAGAGTTTAGGGGAAACATCAGTGGTAGACATATAAAAAATTAAGTGACAGGGCTGGGGATTTAGCTCAGTGGTTCTGCTGCCTGCCTCAAAACCACAAGGACTCGAGTTCGATCGCTGGTACCAAAAACAAAACAAAAAAACCCAACTAACTGACTAAGAAAAAGAGCAATTGCTAACCTTGAGAAAGGGGAAAAAACTATGAAGCATAATACCAGTTATGAATAAAATTTGCATACTAATGATAATGGAAATGACAAATATTTCCTTAACTTGAAATTCTGAATGAACTCTATTGAGAGGAAAAGGAGAAGGGTGTGTTTGTGTGCAAGCATGTGTCCATGTTCATGGCTGCCAGATTGAGGGAGAAGTGCTCTGTGAAAGAATTAGATGACATAAAAGCCCCATAGATCATTTCACTTCCTTACTTAACTGAAAGAATTAGATGACTATAATTGACCAGCAATCAATAGATAACAACAGTTGCCGCAGAGGCATTAGACTAAAAAGTGAAGAGGAAAGAGAGAAATTTTTAAAATAAGTCTTGCAGTTTCTTTCTTTTAAAAAATTTTTTTCTTTTATTAAATAACTTTATTATCAAACACACACACACAAAATTAAAACCACTCAAAGAAGAACAATGCGAGGGGAAAAAAACTACAATAATATTCAAATACAGTAGAACTCAACCAAAACAAAACTGAAAAGCACTTAAACATTTTTCCATATAACTTAAAAAAGCATCTCAAGCACCAACAAGACACCAGAGGATGTGATTTGTTTCAGAAAGGTCCCTAAAATGAACATTGAACAAATAATGATCAGAAAAAAACCCTCCAGTTAGTCAGCAGACTGCACATAAGCCAAACTTCTCCCTAATTTAAATTTCGATACAGTCATATGACACGCGATGGAAACACAATCCGAGAAATATGTTATTAGGCCATTTCATCCGTGTGTATCCTTAATTACACTTTCAGTTTCTCACACTAGAGAAATTATTTGGT